>JAQFXU010000778.1:0-40635 GCA_034693705.1 Spatulosminthurus flaviceps
AGGTAGAAAACTGCTTCCGCGAAATAATACGATTAGCCCTGCCTTTGGCCGGGCTCTACTTTAACTTTGGTAGCTGTATAAAAATGTAGAGGTAAAAATGATAACTGTTGTGGGTTCACTCTTACAACGAACAATAATTAGCCACATAACTAACTTCAAATAGATTTTTTCTGAAATAAAACCCCGACCACAGACACTACAGATGTGTTGTTGTCAAGGACCTTATGATTACATATTGCAAACTGCTTTCTGATAACAGCAGTATTGCAAAGTAACTTTAAAGCTATTTTCTAGAAAAAATAATAATAAAAAGATAACTTTTTTCTACCAAACTTTCTAAATTTAATAATAAGATTACTTTTTAAAAATAAACTTCCCTACTCTCAGTAAAAAAAATTGTCCAATAAAATCATTTTATCAAAACCGCTATGCCGTTGCTTTACAATCTTTGCAACTTTCAAATAAAAAACAACCAATTGAATCCGGACGTTGCGTTCTACGTTTGTACAACATGTAATGTGCATATACGACGACCGTCATCATCATCATCATCCAGACGATGAAGCTTTTAGTAAAATAAGATTTTAAAATTGTATTTACATTTTGGAGGTATGCGTAAAAGTATTCAGGAAAGAATTTTTTCATGTAAATTACACACTGTACCAGAAGTCGTCAATAAGAGCAACAACAACAATTTGTACAACAATAAGTCATTTTTTAAATACATAGTTTGTTATAAGACGTTTTTTACGAATCATGGAATTTCGGAAGAAAGGAGTTTGTCCGACAAATATGACATTTCGGAAAAAATGTACTTATTATAATAGAAAACGTATGCATTATAAGTTGTAATTAATAAAAATTAATGATGAGTTATTTATTCAGTATTATTTTGAACTGAAGTTCTTTCGGCGAACTCCTCGCCTTGAATTTTAATAAATTAATCTAAATCCAGCATGTTCATAGTGAGGATAAATAAAGTGAGCAGCGTGCTGGAACAGTAATACCTGCTGGCTTTTTGTTGTGTGGCTTGATTGGAAAAATGAAATGAGGACTTGCGGCAAATGATAAGCTGGGAAATTTTTGCTGTCTAGCATCGGAGCTACCGTTGACGTCAGCATCAACTTCCTCCGCGAAGGGCAAGAAACCAGCTTCTACTGTGGTTACGGATGGGGCCACCCCCGTGACCACTGCTTTGTGGAGCACCCTGTGGTGGTCAGTCTCAGTTTCCCTGTAACAAACCTCCAGCATCCGAACTTGACCGGTATCTTCTCCAAATCCTCCGACAACCCATTCTTCACCGTACCAACCTCCGTTTCCTGCGGATCACCAGCTTCCACCCCCGTTCTTTCCACCTCCTCTATTTCCTCCATAGGGCCAGCCTCCACCCCCCACCCATTTCACCTCTGTCTCCTCCAGAAGGTTAGTCTCTACCACTCCTCGCCAATTTCACCTTCACCTCCTTTTGATAACCATCCACCTCCTTCGCCACCGTCTTTTCCCTGCCCTTTCTGTTCCGATCCCTTCTTCTTTCCTTTCTTCTTACCAGATGATCCTCAGCATCCTATTGATTCCTCATCTTCTCTTGGTGGTGGCCACCATCCTTCACCATTAACTCGAGATTCACCAACTGCAAGAGCTCACAAGCTAGAACAGCAGTTGTAGCTACACAACCAAATCCTCCTACTTCAGCTTCAGAGTAAGTATCGACCGGCAAGAGCGGGTGGATTCATTTCCAGGCTTAGCACCACAACTATTAACTGTGGATCTGACTGGCTCAGATGTAATAATTTTCATATTTACAAGGAATCATCTGTCGTAAAAATCAAAAAACATTTCTTATAAATATTTCTGACTTGGAAAGTCTCCACTTCGGGATCATATGATAGAGGTGGATTGTTAATTCCGAATTTCATATATCTTATTACATAGGAGGATTTTCAATCCCTTGAAGAACTGGACGCATGTATTTATTCCGTTTTGGTTTCCCAAATCCGAGGTAAATTGGCTTATTGTTAGTAAGACTGGGCATCATAGAGTCTTTAAGTCCTGAAAAAGAAAAAATAAATCATCATTAAAATCCAGCCATCAATATAATTTTAAAAAATCTTGATGAAGACAAATAAATCGGATACTGCGGTCCAGAATTCTGCAAAACAATCCAAGAATAATTTATTCTTGAATTGTATGATTCTATTACTCATCCATTCAATCAACTTCTCACGGAAGGATTCAAGTTTGAACTCATGTTTCATTTATACCTTACTAATGCTCTTTCTTCCCTTTCCATTGCCTTGTTCTTCAAACAAGTGCTAGCAACTCTAAAGCACGTTCTTTATTTGAGGCACCGACTTATTTTTTTTGTTAAAAGAAATTCTGGGAAGAATGAGTAAACACGTTTTTTTTACAATAATATCCTATTGTCTACGAAATAATATGAAAACTAATTTCAACTGAGAATAAATAAAACTTGCCTTTGCTCTACTCCCACACAAATATTTATGTGTTTACCTTTCTCAGTGTATAACCTTATGCGTAATAAGATACTGTTTGACCTGTAATTCTTAACGAATCACGCACCATTTATTCTTTCCGTGAGAACAATAACCAACAGGGTTGTTTCCCTTTTGACTTGCCAATCCAATCTTTTAATTAGTACACATGCTGGTTCTCATGAAATATTCAAACTCATGTAGCTCTGCTAAAATGTGCATCAATGTTGAAAAAAGTATTTTATTTTACTCAATCAAAAAGAATAAAGAGGAAAATTCCATTTTAAAAATCCATGTAGATTTATATTGAATATCCTACATTGATTTTACAGCAGCACACAAAATGAGGCTTCAGGATAAAATAGCTTTTCTCAATTATTCATTAACGATAAACCCTTGACTGAGGGAATAGTGAGAAATAGTAATTACTTGCCTCCTCAACCTATACTTTAAATGCATATGCATCTACCAAGTGTAATTACATATACAAACCTACACTTGATTAAAATCTTAGCATACCATGCGCTGGTAATAATTGTCCTATATGCCATTTACATATAGAAAACTCCACACAGAGGCCCTATTCCAAGTTAATTTGTTCCACCCGGGAACCCAACTGACTGAATTGATGTAGCTCTGCATATCTACACATAGTATTTACATATACTGAATGAAATTAATTAAAGCTCTGCATACATACATAGGAACAATGGATTTCCAAAGTAAATTTTAATTGCAAAATATGAAGTAAAGCATAATAAAAAGCAAGTTTGCTTTGAAAGTTATTATTCTCACGGGAAAACTTGTTTTTAGTGTTAGATACTTACGGAGTAGCTTGTACGTGTTTTTTCTTGCCTTCATCCTTTCTTTTCCACCGGCACTCACTCTTCGTGGTTGCTGGATCGTGCATCATATCGTACCCGATTAATCCTAACAAGTTTGAGAAAAAAATACGAGCAAAACTCACATTTACTCACATCATAATACTCGGAAAGCGAAGATAGAACTAGTTTGAAGCTGAAAGGAGGCGTCACGTTTTGTTTGTTTCATTTTTAATTGCATTGCATCAAAAGGAGCAGTGAAAGCTGAGCGCTTAAATTTTCTTGACAATCTAATAACGCCCACAATAATTTTCCATGAAAGAAATAAGACAAAAAAAACATTTAAAACATTGCTATTACCTTTGAGGCTTACTACTTACATAAAATTATTTTATCTCCACATTAACCATAACATTTCCACTCCCCCCATCTCATCTCCAGCTGTATACTAAAGACAGAATCATTATACATTACGCATTATTTAACATAATTACGTCCAGTATCATGAAAGATCTTCATGAAAGAAAAACTATACTTTTCCTCCAGGGAATTTTCAAATAAGTTATTGGGTTTTTTTAATCCAGGACAGACGGTATAGAATTTACATACGTAATAATAATTATATTATAAAATGTAGTTCCTCCACATAATTTCTCCTTCCATGTGAAATGTATGTCTACTGGTTTATTGTTTCTATGTACAACAGGGAAGACATTTAACCAGAAGCTATTACCTTCAATTATTGTAACTTAGGGCTAATTAAGTGAATTAGTGTGGGAGAAGATTGGGGAGAAGAGCATTTACGCAGATCCATTTTTTTCGTGGGTTGAAAATAATTAAATTAGACAACTCAAATTATAAGGACTCATCCCAGAGGAATTATAATTCATAAAATGTCCTATGGTCTAATGTTCTCAATTGGAACTGAATACATAGCATAGATACATAGACCTGAGTGAGCCTTTTATCTATAAAAAAGCCTTTAGTATAATAAAGAAAAATAAGCATATTGGGGCCAGGAGAATAAACTGATATTTCTTCGTTGCTGGAGGTCCATATGGTAGAGAAACTAGAAGTTTTCGCTTCTGGCACACGTAAAATTCTGTAGTAGTCGTCACAATATAATGTTATAATAAAATGTTATATGGAAAATCCATTGATTAAATTAATCCCCCATATCCTTTTCCTTTCATTCAATCAAGGAGTAATAACGACCCGGTTGACATGCAATGGGTGATCCTGTCTTTCACGGAATTATATTATACATAAATATGCAGGTTAATAAACCGTCATAATTTCAAATTAGTCATGGTGCAGCCCTCCAGAAGAGTAATTTACTCATCAAATGAAATTAAAGCATGGTTTTTAGCCTCTGTTTTTTTACCTCTCCGTCTTTAGTACATAGCTACGCTACGTATGGTGGAGTAACACGTGTTTTTGAGGGCTTTGACTGTTTTGGACTAACATTATTGTCTTCTTCAATAAAAATATTTTATGGCTAAGAAAAAATAGGCTTAAATTTAAAAAGTTTTATTTAAATAGATATAACACGAATAAAAGTGAATTGACTTCTCAGGTATTTGTGGTGATGGCTTTATTATTGCTGGAGCCGAGAGCAATGCCCTTTGTAAAGGAGAAAGGGAAGTTTGGGGTGTTTAAGGGAGGTGTGGGATCTTTTAAAGGTTAAAGTGACCAGAGCAGAGGTTGTAAAAATAAATCGAGAAAAAAATGGTCCTTGAAGGATTGAGAGTGCCGACTTTTTTAGGTTGGATTAGTGGTGTTTTCTTTACGTGTAAACCATATGGGAAAATAAGTTTCCATTCCTATTTCCACCCATTTACTTTGTACGCACTAGTTATAAATGGAATGGTGGTGGGACTTTGGCTGGATTTTTATCAAGACGCCGCAACTTTTATTGTTTCTAAGCCCTTGACCTCAAAAATTTTCTATTTAAGTAGTATGACTGGAGTTCATGTCATTAATACTCTGATGAGGTTAATTTTTTGTATCTCGGCTAAAAGAATTGCAGAAATGTTGAAACTTGTGAAGGATTTAATGAGCCCTGTCAAACCCCGGGATTTGAGGTGCACTTGGACTCGATTCTTGATACTATTTTGGGGTATTTTTATTTTCCATGGGATTAATGCGGGAGCAATGGCATTTTATTTTAAAAATTCCGAATTTTCTCAAAGTACTACCTCCATGTATTTCCCTAATCAAGTTCGCCCTTGGTGGTATTTTTTAATTTTCTTTATTTTTGCTACCCTCCCCATCTCCTGCTGCATTTATTTTACCTTCACATTTATTTTTGTCACCACATTTTGTATCCTCTGTACTTTCGAGCAATTTTGTGAAGTCCTCATGGAAATTGGACTTGAAATTCAAATTGACTCAAGATCCCTGGTTTCCACACAACAAGACAGTACATTTGCAATTGATATGGAATTCACAGCAGACGACCATGACGTTCAAGTCTCATTTGTCAAAAATGGTTCTCCAAGGAATGTCAAGTCCGAGCTTTTAGCTAGATTTGACAGGATTAAGGAACTTTTTGATTTGTATGATTCTATTGTGGGGCCCATGGTCCTTTGCGTATTGATTCGAAATGTAGTTGTGGTCATAAATGAGGCCTCCTCCGTCTTTTTAAATCCTAATGAATTTATCATTACACAACGAGGTTGTTCTACATTTGTTCTTTTGGGTGATATTCTACAATTCTGTATTTTAGAGCTGGGATCTTGGACACAGAGACGTGTAAGTAGGGAATAAATATTTTACAGTAAAGCATAACGTATATTTTTATATAGTCCCTCTCTCTCTCTCCCTCTCTCTACTTTTACTATATCCATGTAAGTTTTTTTATTGCAACAAAGATAAATTTTAAGACACACCTCCTGGGAATAATGTGACAATTCCAGTTTTTTATTCTCCTTCTCTATTAAAATGTCAAGAAGATTTGAAACTTATTCGAGACATTTTAATAATTTCAAAAGCAGTTTTCTTTCCTTTCCGTCAATATTTTGTCTTACTTGATCACCTGCAAGCTATTGGACGTATGAATATATCCCGAGTATGTATATTTATTGCGGATGAGGATTTACCATATAGATTATATGTAAAGGAGTTGGAATTATTGTACCACTCACGTATGTAGTGGTACATAATGTAGAAAAAGCATTTCTCTGGAACTCTTTGATTAGATATAACGGAGAGATTATCATTCTGAACATCCATTTTCTTGTAGACACTTTATACATGGAACGAGTTATACTCTCCCTGCTCCTGCTCTCTCCCTGCTCTATCTCTCTCTCTGAATACTTAAAAGGAGAAGCAGCGGAGTAGGGGAATAATGGAAATAACGCAAGTGCAAGTTAAAGAACGATTTTAATCTTGCAGATGAATAAATGGAAAATGGACCTTGAGAAGATGATTATTCTGATGGCAACTAGTTTGGAAAAAGACCACCTATCTGATGTTGTTCATCAAGTCTGCAAATGGAATTGGCAAATGTCGGCCTCAGGCTTCTTTAACATTAATCGTCAGCTTATGTCTGGGGTATGTTGTACTAGATGCAAACACAATAACTACTTTTACTGTAGTTCAAAGCGTTTAACTTTAAATTTTTACCAAGCGATCTCACACCTTGACCATGTAGAAATGATTCAACCTGCATGATTATATCGATATCTTGAAAACCACTGGAGAGATTTTTTCCCTCTCTCCTTCCAAACCTCTCAAAATGAGTGACACTTGTGAGAAACTATTATGCAATAAATTATAAAGCTATTAAATAATTTTCAGAGACTAAGAGAAATAACATGGATTTCTCCTTTTCGATTACAGATTGTCGCCACTATGTTATCTTACATAGTTATTTTATTTCAACTTCGTGTCTCCGAAATTCCATTGGTTTCAACAGCAGCAGCAGCAACTGAATGTGGAGAAAAAAATTTTACAGACAAATTACTTTGATTATGGTGCAATTTGAAGTTATTATGCTCCAATTTCTGCACTTTTTTTCTGTAACTTGTTTTTTCCTTCCTTATATACGATACGATGATACGAACGACTCAATGAGTATTGTACGATGAAAAAATTTTGAAAATTATTCTTCTCATCATTAACTCCTCTTTGGACTATTACAAGGAACTTCCCACCCTAATGACTAATGTGCTTCAAAACAGGCACTAAACCACGGGGGGGGGTGCAGGGGGTACAGTGTACCCCCCACTAAAACCCCAGGGGGTACAAGCATGTAGTCTGTACCCCCCAGAAATTTGAAAAGTTGATGAAAAATGTAGTTTTTTACTCCATTTTCCAACAAAATTTGGAATTACATCTTCAAATTGTACATGTTTTCTCAAAAATGCCGCCAATTTCCCCAAAATTTGTCTAAAATCGCCCATTTTTATCGAAATTCTTTCACGAAATAATTAAACCTTTCGGCACATAACACCTGTTGTGTTTAAAATTCTATTTACGGAGGGTACATGTCATGGCTTTGTACCCCCCGCTCGTGACTTCGTGGTTTAGTGCCTGCTTCAAAAGTTTAAACATGGATTTCTACAGATAAAAGCTTGAGCTTCTCTTCCTCTCTACAAAACATCATTAGCTTTAGTGCTAATGAATTATGAGTTTTCTTTCTCTTTCTCCAAACAATTCATTCACTTCCAATTTCAAAATCATTAAGACTCATTGAGTTTTTCTAACCGTCAGTTTCTTATTGCTCTTGAGTCACTTTAGCCCTTAAAAATAACTCCGGTGACATAAACTAGGCCCTTACTCACATGTATAGCTAGATATATGGAGTATGTAAATCCTGTAGTAATTGTTTGGTGTCCATCATTAGCATAGCATTTGTATTCCTATGTACTAACATAGCATTAGTGTATTCCTTTGTATTAGCATAGCATTAGGGTATTCCTCCAGTGTGTCCGTCTAGACAACAGGAAGGTTACGATTATAGAAAAATGCCATGTTTAAGACAAATATCAGTGTCAATTCAAGTAAATGACCAACGCTATACAGACTTTTATACTCTACAACTTTACCAACTCTACAGCTACTAACATATGAGAGCTATAATGTTTACTACAATTTGAAATGTCAAAACTCCTTATATTTATTCCCATTGCTTGCACTGGAATGGAAATCCTGAACAAGAATTTATCCGTTACAAGTTGAAGAAACAAATCTTCTGCTCTTTCAACTCTCCCCATACATGTCATATTTGTTTAGCCTTCGGTTGTATCTAATTAGGTGCTTGAATTTTTTTTACATTTTTTTCAACCTCTCGTTCTTAGATGTAATTACCTATGGAGTGCATAGAATTCCTCATGATTTTCTTCTCCTGCAATCCCTGTGATTCTAATCACACAATTTTCAAGCAAGTACAATATTGTGAGAAAGTCCTGCCAATTCTAATGCTATAGCTTTCTAGGAAAGACTAATTTGCGGATTTAAAAAATACTCGACTCATTTCCTTACTTGATTGAATTGTAAAGATTTTTTTTAAATAGAGGGTTATGAAGCTCATTGTAAAAATATTAATGGACAGGTTTTGCTAAGTGTGGGATAAAAGGTATGTACAAGTACCCGCATATTTGATTGGAATTAAGAAGGATTATTGGAGTGAGGAAAATAAGAAAATTTATGGGAAAATTTATCAAATAGAAAATGACAAGAGATTTTTTTTTGGATGAAATTTTTTTTAAACTAGAGCCACACTGTGGTACTGATTACTAATTCGGAGCAGAGATTTCCGAGGGTTGGAGGTATAAGTTCTGGTCCAGGTGGATGTACACAATGAAGTGAAGTACGTGACAGTGCTTCTGCATGGGCCCAAAGCTCAGCATGGGGACGTATCCCACAATGAAGTTCATGAGCCATCAACGCCAGTGATCAACAAGATAAAAAGGAATATTACGAGCATCTTGAAAATTCACATAAGCAATGTAATCGCTACAAACTAGTTGTCTCAACAAGACCAATGGTCCCAGTTAATCATAAGATGAGGAGCTGGAGAGGCTAAAAAATTTAAATGTTTCCTCACGTATGTATGTACATATATATAACCTCAAAAAATATATGTATCAAATCCTTACGAATATCATCCAATTTGACAAACACTGGATATTTAATGTTCAAGTTTGGAGAAAACAAAAAGCTTATGTCAGTAATATATTTCCATGATAAAATCATTCGAAGCACCCCCAAAAAATTAGACTTTTACAAGAGATGAGAAATAAAAAAAATAATAACCAGATCTTTTGGTCAATTGTGAGAGAAGCTGATTTAAAGTTACTGTTAAAATATGAGAAATAAAATGTATGTTTAACATGTGTACCTACAGATTCATAAAATTGAGTAAAAAAGTTTAGATACGAGTGATAAAAATCACAGTCCTAACGATCCATCCACTCTCGGCTCTCTAAGGTTCACACTCAAATTGGATTTTTTGATTTTTCAAACCCAGTAGCTGAATGGAGTTAAGAAGGGTAGAGAGAAAAGTCTCTTCTACACTTGCGATTTATGTTCTTTTCCTCTTTTTCTTTTTTTCCTCCCTACATCCCCACAATTCCCTACGTGCTCACACACACTACTTGGCTACTTATTACAACAATCCACTTGGCAAATATTACAATATCTACACTACTGGAAAACCACCAATGAAATTAATAGTCCTACTTTTTTTTATACTCTCACTCTCAAGGCATAGAAATGTATATGAATATTTTTTTTAAACTCATAATTTTCATGGATGTATATCACCAAGTAATATTATGACTTGCATTAAAAATCATTGTGTAGCAAATAATTCTACTCCTTTTACAAGATTAAATGACAGGTTAAATTTCAGGGGAGAAAAAGTAGCCAGGGAACAGAGGTATAAAAATCTTTATAAAAATACACTCACACAATTTCTTCTCACGTTTAGAATAATTTTCCTGAAAACTTGTAAAAATAATTTGCTAGGACTTAAAAATGTTTACAACTGAAAATTTATGTATGGAACGGAAGTTGATACAATAATATTTATTTAAGCTTGAGAAAATAGGCGGGAAAATTAAGGAGCGTGTAACCATAGAAAATATTTTATTAGTATAAATTACTATTAAAAATTTCGAGAAATTCCTGGATGATTAGACTATATCAAATAATGTGTATACAATTACAAAGCCGTACTTTATGGGTAAATTATACAAAATGAGAAAAAACTGGAATGGAAGTTGTCATTGTAATTCAACTTTATTTGCATCATTAGATATTTACATACAATAAGGAATGGAATCAAACTGGGATGTTTTTTTTCTCTCTCTCTCTGTCTCTTTTGCTTGAGAAATCCACGGAGAGAGAACTGTTCGCATTTTCAGCCAACATCATCATATATTATGAAAGTTACTGACAAGCCTAGCAAGAAAAAAAAGAAATAGGAAAAATTAAGTTGAGCCTATGTTTGCATTTTTCAAAGCTAATGCCCACATTGTGGAGCTGCTCACACATTCGACATTAATATGACTGGACTCATGGCAAAATGCTGTCGGCCCTTTCCCCTCCAACACACTTTATCCCTACATAAGATTTACATTGTACGTAAACAACTTGTACAATAATATAACCAACAATTCGAAAACAAGTTTCTAGTCAAATTGACATTAGTCTTTTTTTCCCCTTGTGTCCTTCCGCTTCGATTTTTACCTAATGATTTTATGGAGATACGTACATTATATTCACATAAGTACGTAAAAGTTGGTCCTTAGGGAATTTTCCCTGGATGCTACTCAAGTTGCATCATCATCTCAGTAGAGAGCAAATCACCTACGGTTCTTGAGCCACTTCTTACAAGTATATAAGTGTGCTTAGGAGAAGACCTTGTAAAAAATCAAGCTAGTCTGTAGTATCCAATGGAAAGATATATTGCGAGTCTTCAGCTTTTATCGTTCCTCTCCCTGGTTCCCATCATCGTTTAAACACCAGGACACTTTCTATGTAATTCAAAAGCATTCGTATTTTTACATGCTGAAGGTTAATTTGAAAAAATCATTGATTTTGAGAGAACCTATAGAGGCTTGAGGTAATTTGAGGATTAGCTCAAAGTTGCAAAGTCGTTTATGGGGATAAAAATAGAAAAGGTATTTTTGCTGGAAAAGGCTCCTCTCATGGTTTCTTCTTTCTTGGCGTTGACAATAAAAATCAAAGCTTACTTACGTCATGCTATTTTATTTAGAGGGAAATCCTCCTCCTTCTACTAAATGGCTATTCTTGTAAGGAAATAAAAAAATCAGACTGGCAAAGGAAAACAATGTGAAGGAAAATGTTTTGATAGCAACTGGTTCATCCTCAAGTGCTTTAGAAAATGAGCTGAAAGGCGCTCTTGTTGTGGAGGCTGATGTGGTGAGAAAAGTTGTAGAACTTGGAGAAGCTCAGGAATAAATGCCCTGGGGTGACGGAGCTGACTACCAACGTGACATTTACTGCCTTTACCAAAGAATCACTTGTTATTCGTGATCTCCAGTTTGGAGAAGACTCCTTCTCCCTATGCCAACACACACTCACACACACACAACACACACAAGTTTCTTTAATGGCTATGCAAAGTGTAATGTGTAATCCACTGTCAATTATGCACGGACCAAAAAGAAACAGACAGTAGCGAAGGAGCAACTTCATGCCGTTCTATTCAAGTAGTCAGCATAAACAAATAGTCAAATCAAATCTTGAAACTCTTAGAGAGAAAATTCAGGTGTATTTTTTCCTTTTTGTTCCTATTGTTTGTCTCCCTCGCGCTTCACCCCTACCTCATTTTTATCCTATCCATGTGAGAAAACAATGAGCCATGAACATGGACGTCTGTGTGGAATAAAGATGTAAAGTAGACAAATAGAGCTCAGGTCCATGTACTTACCGTGAAATAACCGATTTTACATCTTGGCAATTAAAGTGTATTTAAGATTATTTGAACCATACGTATATGCGTATCCCCCTTATTCAAATAATGACGCTAGTTCATAGAAAAATTCGAGGATTTTTTTTATTTGAACGGCAAACGTTCAGTTTTCATTATATTTATCTTAAATAAATACACTTTAGAGATTGATGGTAGCTGTGGCATGTTCCACGTGTACTTGGCCATTTTACTCATGTATTTCACCCGGATTTAGCTCTTAAATCCAATGACGTATTTATTACAGAAATATTATAGGAATGGGTCAAGTCCCTGTGAAAATAGGACCAGCGGTGTAAAACCTTTTCAATTTCTCAGAACTGGAATGATTGTACGAAGCTACAGTTAGTAGAATTTGTACATAAAAATTCAATGCTTTCTATTGGTGAAAATATTGACTTAACTTGAAACGTTTCCACGAGGAACCAAAACCTTGGTATGAAAAAATATTATTTAAAATTACGTTCACAATTTCTCTATTGCCTGGATTTTAATAGAAAAGATGACATTTTTGCAATCTCTTCGTACTGAGAATGAGTCAGCTTATTAATATTACTTGAGCGTTCAACAGGATTTGTACACATACTCGGATGGACGGATATCTTCATTCAAGATAACTAACCAAGTGGAAGGTAAAGAAGAGGCAATGGAATGGTTGGTCATTAGTCATTATCACCTTTAAATTGAGTGTTGAAGGAGGATTTGCGGTACATCAAAAAGCCAGAACCACTTCCATCATTTCCATGGACGAGCATATTTAATAGCTATGAGCTTTGGCATGTACAGCGGAACGTAAAAAAGGTGGTTGCGGCAGAGAGAATCATAAGAAAAATAACATTACTATATAATAGAAGAATTTGATATGCAAATGTGAAATGAAGGTCTTTTTAATGTTCTCCGAAATAATCGTATTGAAAAATCTACCTTCACCAAAAAGATCCAAGCATGCGTTAAGAATTCATTGTAGTAATTTTATTGCAGTAATAATAATTACTATATATTTTCTAATCGTTTTTAAAACTCGGATTTTACTGTAGTTTTCATAGTGTAAATCTTAATCATAGGATTATAAGTAAGGGCTTTTAATGCTCGGAAATAATGGCGATAAGGATATTGTTTAAGGTTATTCACCACAAACTCCTTTAGTAATTATTTCCTAATACTGCTACGAACATATTATTAGCATTATAAGCATCCATTAATGGTTTCTCCAAAAATTAATCATGTACAACTTCCCCTGTAGGACTAACCTTATAGGAATTCCTAAGGAAATTTTAAGCAAATTAGATTCCAGAGTTTAAAATATAATTCTCCAAAGCAATTCAGGTGGAGAAATTCTATTTTTGATTAAATACCAATGTAAATACTCAAGCCCACAGTCCTTTCAATTAAGTTGATTAAGAATGGGAACATAAGTGATTAGTGAACAAAATCCATATTAATTTCTTTCTTCCATTTGAATAACTAAGGAGGAAATATTTGTGCTTGGAATTTAGAAATCACATTTAACTCCGGCCAAGCATGGTAAACGAGGATGGGAAATTAAATTACTTCCAATTTTACCCACTTTTAGTATGGGAGTTAGGACGATAGATGAGCTTAATTCAAGAGGAAGCAACCAAGTGGAACGAACGATCAGGAATTATTAGCATTTGAAATGTCATCTGCTCATTGTAACTTTACCATATAATCTACGGTCGGTATTTTTAATTAAAGCTGATTTGCATTTTATGAGCCGAATCATCTCGAAATTCCACATGAGCCGACAATAATTCTCTAACCTGAACCCACAGTTAAAATACAATGCTTTGGTACATTCTAACTGGACTTGCGCCATTACTTTTTAATGTACCACGCTAAAATTTGGGTTTGTTTACATGAGGAATTGAAAAAAAAAACATTAAGCGGGTCAATAGTAGCCTCACTCAAAAAACTAAAGAAGAAAAATGTATGGTGGAAAATAATTAAACAACTCCTAGAAACTCATGAGGCTTGTTTACACATATACTCATGGAAATAATATTGACGAAGATCTAAATAATATAGTTGAGATAATTTTTAAAAACATTTTTCATGCATTTTACTCTCTGCTCAAGAGTTTTAAGAATTTCCAATACAACAATTAATAGGCACATCCGTCCCACTCAATTTACATGACAAGTGACCCACGAAATATTAAATTCCAAACTGGTGTCGCAATGTCTACTCACTCATATTGCAATTTTAAAACCGACCCTTGCCTTGTCAACACGAGACGCATGTCTTCGAGTCTCTCTCTCTCTACAATAAAAATATTAATCTCAAATCTATTGTCGTAATTAAATGTGACCCTAGACAGGGTAATGTATCTAAATAGTAAAGAAGTACTAACGCGCCAATCAGTCTCATACCCTATCACACCACATTTTAAGTGGTTATTATTCAATGAGGCCAATCTAGACCCAAAGCAAACAATAAGCACAAACACAATTTGCTGAAAAATGTTGCACTTGATATTTGCACTGTCTATGTATATTTACATGTGCTAAATATTAAAATACGCTGATGATAAAAAAGTTTTGAGTCAGAAACTCGAGAGCTACCCTAATACAATCCAAAACTCGTCAATTCAGGTTCCATCCTGCAAATTTACCATGCGAGTTCGTTACATAAGGTTGAATAGACTAGTAATTAGTCAGAATCAATTCAAGCTTTTGTTATAAAATCATATATGCAATATTGACCAAGAGATAGAGTATCGATAATATTTGCAAGGAATCAAATTTTAAACCTGAGCTAATTCCACGACATACATCCTTATAGCATAAATGTTTAACATAGATTTCTACTATAAATACGCTACCTAATTAATTCCCACATTCAAGTTTCATAACCCGCCTTTGCATAGAATAGTAGAATGAACCCTGAATGGAAGTTTAATCGTCTCCTAACACTCATATATCAATTGGCTGAAGAAAATAATCAAACTGGAAACTTGACACGTCGATGGATTTATTAGCTACTAAACCCTACTTCAACTCAGGACTTGTCTATAAAAGAGTCTTAGCCCAAGCAGTAGCACTATAATAATCTTGACTTGTTTTTGAGCGCCCGAGCAAAACAAGCACCCTTAATTCACCTTCAAGAGAAGAGAGAAAGAAGTGACTTTTTTTTTAAAACTACAACTGAAGTTACATTTCGTGGAGAAGTGCTTGCTTATAGTTATTAAATATATACATATATGTAGATATATGAATAAACTGAGAGAAAATAACTGCTAAGTTGCTCCATGTTCTATTGCTGAGTTTGCAACTGGAAATATACATACTATACAAGTAGGCATAAATATACATATTTTCCTCATAAATAATCACCACTGCGTGCTCACAGAGAGAGAGAGAGAGGGAGAGAGAGAACACACAAAAATTAACAATTGGAAATAAAGTCTGGAAAACCAAAACTTGCTTCCCTAATAAATATGCATAGTGTCCTTATATGTAGAGGGAAACACTGTTCTACTCTTAAACCACATTTTTTCATAAATCTTCCCAATTGACCGCATCAGCTCAACCTACGAGCATTAGTCAAGTAGTGAAGCTTACATAAAACATAGTGTCTCAATGAGTTCATATATGTATAAAGAGACAGTAAATTTGCTGCATAAAACTGCTAGGCAGAGGAAAAAGTCCCCACACTTTTTACCATGATAGAATTTGTTACGTATATGTATAGATACATCTGTTGACTGCATAAATACTTAGGCTCTCATGCGTAGCTCAAATTAAGGAATAAAAGCTGAAGCAACAAAATGCTTTTTACAACTCTGCCAGAACACTCTGCTTAAAAGATGAGGCAATAGTTTCAAAAGCGTTACTACTACACTTGAGGTAAGTATACATGCGTTAGTACAAATAGTCATAAATTCATAAATTGCACTTTATGAGAGAAGGATATAATTTGTGGGAACGTCTGTTTTACAATCCATTGTCTGTCCATGGAACTTTTACATATTTTTCTCTCTCTCTCTCTCTCTCTCAAGTCTTTATTTTCTAATGCTAATGCTACATTGCATATTGCATCCACACATAATTTTTAGGAGCATTAAAAAAATGTGTGCTAAAGCTAAAGATTTTACATGAGCTAAAAACTCATTTAGGTTTAAAAGCAATAATTGGAATTCTCAGTTTCTTAGGAAATGAGCCGTCTTTTTGATAATCTTTCCTATACATAGATACTTTCTTCGAAAACTATTACTTTCATGTGCGAGAGAGATAAGCTAAAAATATAAACACTTTTCCTGTCATTATTACTCATTGGATGAGTATGACTTTCTGTGTAAATAAAAGGGAGGGGAGGAAGAAGATAAGGAATGTGAGTCAGAAATTACTCTTGTGGCTTTTGCCACGTGGTAAAAAACGTCTTCCCAGAGAAATTCCTTGAGTTGTACGAGTTTCGGGTTGAAACTTGAGAGAGGGAAATCATTAGCATCCATGATGATCAGGCATGATGACATTCACATGTGGAGATGAAAATCCTTTTGTGTAATGCTTAAGGATGGGCAAAAACTTTTCCATGTTAGAATTATTTGTTGTCAATGAGGCGTAGATATATACACACGTACTTATGTCCGTAGGTATCCTGTTGTTGGCTCGTTGATGGGGAACGTTTAGGTCTAGTTTTATAACTATCACACACCTCTCTGAATTTCCTCTAACCTTTAAGCAAACATTAATGACAGAGCCTGAAGGGGAAATTCTCTCATCAGCACACGAATCACTCTTTTTGCCGTTATACTTAAACCGAGTTAATCAGGAGCTTCATTCATGAACCTAAAAATTATTCAGTACTTCTGGTACTTATTTCAGTCTTGCTCGAGTCACGCAAGGGAATGAACCTTTAGTCATCAGTCCTCAGAACTCACTTAGCATTTCTGAGCATTTTGTGTAGGAAAAATCCCAAGGGTTCTCTAGTGAAAGTGGCTAGCCTTTTTTTAGTCCATTGAAATTTATTATAGGTCTATTTTTACTTAAGGTCAATAAATGCTCAACCACAACCACAGTTCCTTGTCCTTTTTGTTTTACCAACTCTAAACTAAAAATGTATATTTTGTACCGCTAAGTACAACTTGAGCGTAGTCAATTTGTAGGTGCAAGGGAAGAAAGTTCAGGCAACTCTGAGTATTCTTTAGTAAATACCTCCCTTACGTCGGCCAATAATAATTACTATTCTAAAATTAAAGTCTAAAATCAAAAGACGGTTCATCCTCCATAAAGAAAAATACGTTGTTACAGTGCAATAAGGCCATTTCACATCGATTGATTTCTGGTGGGCCCAATTTCTTTAAAGAGCGAAGAAGCTACGAAAAACTCAGAAGCCACTGGAAGCAAACTAATTAAGTGGAGACGCAAGGTGAAAAAGTGCGAATAAAAAAACATTGAAAATAAAAGTGCCTTGCGTATAGCCTCCAGTTCCAAATTGTTGGCAAGAAAAAAATTATATCAGTTTCATCAGTCATAAAAACTGTGAGAGAGGATTGAGAGTTCAGGAGGAATCCATATATAGGCTGTGAAAAATATATTAAATTCTACTGACTTTCAGTTCTACTCACCAATCTGGTCATGAATACTATCACATTACTTGGACACAGCAAAAAATAATACAAGATATTTCATTCCCCCAATTGCTCCTGCCATATACTTCACAGAGACGGAAACTCCAGCTTAAAATGGACCAGTCCCAAGATACTGAGAATATGGTAAGGAATATATACATTTTTTGAGTAATTATTGTATACAGTAAAAGAAAAAAGGGGGACTACGATTCAAAGCCGTTGAAATTGTAGGAATGGTATTTACCAAAATATTTATTATCCAAAATATTTCCTCATCCCTGCTCATCCTGGTGACAAAATAAGTCTTCCTCATAAGCGGCCTTTCATACAGTGACCCCTATTATAACCCCGAGCTGATTACACCACGTCAATTCTTATCACATTTGTGTATAATTTTTTATGGCATTCCTTTCCTGAAACTCATAATATCAGGATCAAGTCAGGATATTCTAGACCTTTTTACTTGTCAATTTTTTAAGAGGAAAACCTTACGCATCATAAGAGATGAGTTATTCATGCGTGCTATTGCCATGTGTATAGTTGAGATTATACATATATATGAAAAGAAAAAAGCGGGAGGTAGCATACCGCGTGTTGCAATTATCATCCAAAGAGGATGAATCCCACCTCGAAGGCAAATTCAAAGCTTAGTAATAATTTGAGGAATCTTAAACAAGACATTATGATTTTATTGCGGTTAGCTTCAGAAGAGCTTTCGGCAGAAACCCTCCTTGCAACAACCCAAAGTTCTTAGAGAAGTTCAAAGTTGATCAAATTGAGAACTAACTGGATTTCATCCCTATAAAAGCTTATGGTCTCTCAGACCTTTCTAACACCAGTTAATTTCTCCATAAAATTAAAAGAAGGGACAACGCACTGAAAATTTCAAATTAAAATTATTTTCGATATATCGCACCAAGTTGTACTCGTAAAAAATCCACATGAATAATAATTTAAAGATGATATTTAACATTATTTTTAATAGAGCTCTTTTGATTTGATAACCTTTTGCAATAGTTAAATCAACAGAACTATTGGATTGTCAAATTTGACAACCATAAATTTGCATTTACATTACTTTCATACATGTTCCATCATCCCTCCAGGCCATTTTTCATACTCAAGTGATTCAAGTATGGGGAGAGAGAGAAAAAAAGAGAAAGAACATGTAGTACATACGGAGCAGAAACCATGTCATGTTAAAACCAGGAATGTATGTGTCGTAATCTTACATACTATTATTTGATAGCTGTGAAAAAGACTATAGGATAGGAATGAAGGGTGGGTGAAAAAATCCAAAAAAAATTCTACACTTGAAGATAAAGGAAGGAGGCTGAGAAATGGCGCGTGATATTTTTTGCTGATAATAGTTTTAGCAGTATTACCATACAAGGATTATGATTCAACTTGGAGGAATAATGGGAATAGTAATTTAAAATTAAACTCATGAGAAGAGGTATATAAAAGGTTTATGCGAGAAATTGTAGCATTCGACTAGTAAACTCTATGGATTGGTATTGCATCTGCAGCGTATCTTATTACATAAATGCTGGAGTGAAGCAAATAAATAGCTAAAAGTATATTTGTGTGTAAAGGATGATATAGAGGTATGAGAAAAGTATGGGAATGCCAAAGAAGGAGAAAGATGAGTGGGATCCTGATTATTATATAAAACAGATTCGAAAAGTTCCAACGGACAAAAGGTGGATAATCTCTAACGATTAGGTACTTCCACCACCATCGTCATCCTCACTATGTGAACCAACGTAGTGAGGTAAGTACTGGTGAATGTTTGTCCGCGCGTAGATCCTTCACTGTACATTAGTACATGCATGTAGCAAAGATACAGTGATGCCGCGTAATTCAGAGACAAGTGGAAACTTTAACGTGCGACGACGAAAAAAGAAGATTCGTTTGGCTTTTACATCTTTGAAAAAGATTTGCGAGAGCAAGCAACTTGTAAAAACACGCTATGAAAGGGAAAAAAATTCACATGATTACAGCCCATGAACGTTGTTCTCTCCCTCTCACTTTCTGCTTTATAGTTTTAACAGTGATGAATAATATTATATGGACCATGCAAAAGAGAGACAGAGAGTCGGTTCGTTTCGTTCAAAAACCCAATCTAACAATTCCAATGTAATGTTGTTTTTCCTAGGGATGATGATGATGATGACGATGATGATGAGGATGGTCTGGGTATGGTAGAAAGGGGTGCAATGCAGCTATTAAGTACGATTGAGAATGATGCAGAAATTTGCATTCGTACATTGTAGTATAATCAGGGAGGGGAAAGATAGAATCGTATTTTTGCACAACCAAGTGTAACATCATGTCCCACAATACCACCACAGGTATCAAATGCAGCTTGGGATTCTCTCTCCAAAGGATTTTTCCCCACGTTCTTTTTTCACTGTCCTTAAACCAGCGTCTGTATATTACCTTCCTCTATTTATCCTTCAATTTGAGTCACACGATGCACACAGTGCAGACGTTGTAGTTATAGTTGCAGTAGGAGAGTAAAGCGCAACTGAAAATGTTATCTCCTACAAGGAGGGGTATTTAGTGCACTTTTTACCATTAAGTCACGTCCCCTACACTATATACTCTCCCATCAATTTTCTAGTGCCTCATCAGTTTTGTGATTTCGTTTTTTTAAAAGTGTCTGCATATACAAGTGATACTTATTTAGTTTAAAAAAGTTGTTATTTTTGCTCAATTTGCAAAATTTTTGCTGTCTCAGCAAATTTTCTACTATCAAACTTTCAACCCAAATATTCAATGTAAGTTTCTCTCAACCTCCCTATATAGTGTCAATTTACTAAAACCAGATGAATATAATATCCATTCCAGATAATTATAAGTAATGTGTCTAGGGAATTGATAAAAATTTCTGGAAAAAATCCTTCCTCCTTCTCTGGCCCCCTCCCATTTAACCACTCGCGTCGAGCATAAGGAAATCATGTTCATACATAGGTTTTTACTTACGCTATAAAATTCATGCTGGCTGATAGCAAGCAAAAGATTTTAAAAGCATTTTTTAAATAAACAACCATTTGAACTCGAGTTTACTCCACTCCTAAAGCTAATGTGAGTTAAAGTAAATAAATGAGTTTACTCATCGCTATCACAAGTGACAAGATTTTAGCGTAAAAGTTGACCAAGTCAGTTATATGGTGTCTCATCTATCAAACGTATAACGTACGCATGCAGAAATTAACGTGTCAATATTTCTTTGAACCGTTCCTTCTCCTCAGTATTGAATTATGATTTTTCTTTTTACATTATATGGCTAAACTAAACATAGTGGTTCTGTTCCTAAGCTATGTGGGATGTTGTAATGAAAAAAATCATGTCACTCAAAGCTCACATGTACACCCTTATACTCAGCCTCATAGAATACTACATATGGACATATTTTAAAATATACTTTCAACTTTACACAACAACCAGTTGTTTAAAAAAAAGTAAACTTCAACAAGTGTCTTTAGTTCCTACTTGTAGTTTGTCACCTTTTTACTATATTTTACTACATAGACAAATCCATCTATTTCAGTTCCTCTATACATTTGGCGTTAACATACTCCAAGTTCTACCTATCTGAAAAATTATTGTTTGAACTTTTCTCAACTTTTAAACTTCTATTTACAATTACTTTTACGACTGTAATAATAATAGCCCAATTGTCACAGCTTTACGCAGATAGTTCCATATGGTCCGAGTGCTTCAACTATTTTCTTCATATAGAAATCATAGCTTTACCTTTTTAGAACGCAGTACCCCAAGCCCTCAAAAATAACATTCGTGTGTATGACATATTTTTTTCATGGTAATAATATTATGGAGTTAATAGTCCGTAATCCTAAGGAAAATATAATTTCCTCCCAATATTATGACTATACATTTACTAAAAATATTACCACTATTATTATTCTACATTATATTTGAAGTGTTTATTTACTAAACAGAAGATACATATATCAACAGAGTTTATACAAGAAGGGAAAGTTGGTCACAAGCCATATCAGCTTGATGACGATTTCTTTATATCACCTCTCACTCCAATATTGCTGTGTAATCAACAAAAATCCCATCCCACCAGACTCTGCTGACTTGAGCATCTCTCATTTATTTAGTGAGCAGCTTCTGCGGAGCGGACAATTAATTTAATTGAAGAGACTGAGGTATCCGGTTAAATACAATTTTTTTCGATAATCAGGGAGGGAGGGTTTTTGTGGTTTAAATACGTAATTTTGAGGTATTTATACTTACAGTAAGTTACATAGAAAGTTTCAGAGTAATAAAGTATAGCGTCAGTGTGACTAAAAGGCTGCGCAAGAGTTGTAGTGAAGTTGCCCGCTCAAAACGCTAGCCCCTCGTCCCTTTGTAAGCTAAACCTTTGTGTTAGTGTTATTTATATGGGTTTGAGCCTCAGTATAGTGTAGTATCGTATAGTATGTATAGTGTGAATAAAAACGTAGCTGGAGCTGAATATTTATCCTTTGTTCCCGACCCTTAAAAAACGTGGTTGTGCGGTCTAACGTGTACTCAGGAATTAGCGTGATTTCAATTAAAGTGAAAGGAATATTGAGAAAATTGCATTAATTGTTTTAGTTGTGATATTTGTATACACGGGAGATTATGGTTTTAATAAGTTCTGAGAAATTAGTATGAACGGAAAGGATTGGATTTGAATCAAGTAATATTTATTGACAAAACCATTATAATTATCTATACGAGGACTTTTTGAAGCAATTATAGTTTAATTGAAATTTGTGATGTAGGAGTTTTGAATCTTCGATGAATGTTTTTAATTTGAGGAGGATTGCGAATGTGTATATTATACGAATATGCGGTACCTATAGGATTTCGAATCCGTCCATATGGTGTAATATGTATAGTGATGGGGGGTTGTGAATTTAAGAGAGTTTTGGTCGTGATATTAATTTGGAATAACATTTTTGTGAAATCTGTCAGGTCATGCAGGATTCCAGTTATGTGAGTACTTTGAGCCCAGCCGCAACCCCATTAAAACCTCGTTATGGAGATCGATTCATCCCAGCACGAGCTGGGAATACATGGCATTTTACGTATCCAACTACACCGGGAAATGTAAGTAGTCTTTTGGTGGCTGAGGTGTTCTTATTATTTTTACATGGGAAGTTGCTATACAATTTATGAGTTTAAGAATTTTATATTCATGGATCGGAAAGTAAATTACCTTGCGAGGGTTATTATTGCTTATATGATAGGATCGAGAGCTGAATTGAACATTCCGTTTGGGGAGTGTTTTTTTCGGGGTTGTGATAATAATCATGGGTGGAAGGATGAAGGATGTTTGTAGCTTTTATCTGAGAGTTGTAATTGAATGCACGCTTAGTGAATGAGTAATTTTTATGGAGAAATTCGTTTCAGATTTCCATGGTAGATTTATTGGTGATAAGATGGGTGAGGTGGAGTTGAGGATGAAATGGAAATTTGAGAGGTGTGTGTCTTTTTATTTCAGGATGAAAACAAATGTTTAAGACAGAGCAAGAGGAAGTCGAAAGAAAATTGTGAAAATCGGACAGATGCTTATGTAGCTTATACGAGGCTTCTGAAGAATGAAATGTTAGGTTACGAGTATGAGAATTTGAAGAGTCCGAGTCCAAAACGAGGATGCCTCACTCCTGCAAATGATGAGCGTCGACTCTTCCATGTAAGTTTTATTGCTGAAAGTTTCGATGAAATTGATGAATTGGATGTTGAGTGGTGTGAATCTTTTGGGGAATGAATCCATATGGAAGTGACATGAAAGCAATTGATTAAGAGGAAGATAATGGAAATTGTGTGATTTACATAGTCCTTGGATTTTTTGGGAACTCAATTTGAATCGAATATTTTAAGGTCGGGGGTTCAGTGTGGGTTCATTATAGCGATTGGCTTTGCATATTAGGAAAAAAACGGTAGGGAAAGATGCTGTCTAGGCTAGATTAATGTATGACCCTATTTATAACTATTATGGAAATTACTTGTACAAAACTTATCGAGGTGACAGAATGCGAAAAGTTTACACTATATGACCAGCAGCGTAGAGATAAGTTTATTTAAGTTAATATTTTTCTGGACTTATAGTTTAACAACGTGAACTCACTGGGTTTTTTCATAACCCATAGTTCCACTGTGATCTGATGCGGTTGTGTATAGTGTTCAGTTTCATTTAACCCCATTAACTTTTATCCCGTGGACGTTTTAGTGATTTGCAACGTAATCCTGATATCAAGTTTTAATAACTATAAACATGGGGTTGTAAATCTAGCTCAAATGTGGTTAATCAGTTTCACGGATGTGTAAGTTTACATAGGCATTAAAACACTGTATTTAATATGTTTACTAAAGGTTAGTGCTAAATTTAGATGCACCTACTATAGTATTTATACAGATAAATAAATGCTGACTCGTAAAAGGAGTGAAGCTGCAGCTGCAATATTTATGTGCTAACAAAGTTTTTGCTAGAGGAGTTATACCACGTATAATTAATTACCTTTATAGTTGAGATTTTGGAATGGATTCTGTTTAACATTGAGAGACTTAGACTAACTTTTCGTAGTGTTGGCAGTGGTGAAATTTCATTTTTCGACAGAAAATTATGGTTGAGGTCACAACGCATTTAAATTTATACTCGTGCCTCACACATGAATACTGTCGAATTCTGAGGATTGTAGTGTTATTTGGCTTTCGTTATTTCAGTTTGACACTACCGCCCGGTCTGTGATTTCTAATGAGCCTTGGTCTTCCTATAGTCCGTCACCAATAAAAAGCAAATCATTAAAACTACTTCGCACTCCAAATAAACAATCTCGCAGAATTCCTAAGGTTCCCTTTAAGGTAAGAGAGAAGTAAATGTGCACGAAAATCGCGAAATGTTATTAACTGTTTAGCGAAAGAAAAATATTTACTGTGGATTTCAAAATCAAAACCTTGTAATTCAAATTCTTGGGGTTTTCAGGTCTTAGATGCTCCTGAGTTGCAAGATGATTTTTATCTTAATCTGGTCGATTGGTCTTCTCAAAATACACTTTGCGTGGGATTAGGAACTAGTGTTTACTTGTGGTCTGCGACAAATTCTCAAGTGGCAAGACTTTGTGATTTTTCGAACTCGGAAGACTCTGTTACATCAGTTTCTTGGAATGAAAGGGTATGTCCGTTTCGAGCTTCATTAGTAACGCTTAAAACGTTTACAAGTTTAAATATCAGCAATAAGTATTTTCCAAAAATTTTTGTTTCTATTCCGTGGTCGCATTTGTGCTCTGACTACGATTATTATTTTGGTTCTCCTTTATTCACGTGAATCTGATAATTTGCGATTATTCTCTTTGAATATATAGTGTCGTTGCAAAATTAAACGTAATTATTAGGCTAATTTTAGCTGTTGAAACTTCCATTTCAAATGTTTACCCAGGATAATATATTTAATTAATTTGATCTCTGAATGTTCAGGGAACATCGGTCGCTGTTGGAACTAACTCTGGACTAGTTCAAATTTGGGATTCAGTAGCGAACAAGCAAGTAACCTCTGTGCAAGGACACACAGCAAGAGTGGGAGCCTTAGCTTGGAATGGGGATTTATTATCGAGTGGGTCAAGGGACAGAAGTATCAGTCAGCGTGATATTAGGGCGCCACCAAGAGCTCTAGAAAGACTTCTCAATGGTCACCGACAGGAGGTATTTGGCTTAAAATATGTTTCTCATTATAGTTTTAACCCTTGTGTGCCTATGTTTTATACATTGGAGCTCGCAGCATGGTAGTGGTAATAAGTTATTGTACTCTTAAGTGAGCTTACGGTTTTGTGTTACTTTATTTCTGCTATGACGGTCGGCCGTGAGTTTGGAAGAATAATTTTTACTCAGACAATACATTTCGGTCTTGAAATGCAGTCCTGGGAGCGAATGGCGTTTTTTCAATTGTAGAAAATATATAGAGTCGATTTTTTGCGAAAACAAATTACAGCTGAGATTGTTGTAAGAGTAGCAACAACATTAAGAACAAGTTTTGTGGGTACCTGCACCTCGAGTTATTAGGAGGACTATATTGTATTTTTATCTTTGGAAAACAGGTTTGTGGATTGAAATGGAGCCCGGATAACCAGTATTTAGCTTCCGGTGGGAATGATAATCGTTTGTTCGTTTGGGATATGCACTCCAGAACTCCAATCCAGACATATGAAGAACATTCCGCTGCAGTCAAAGGTGAATATAATATTTGTTGTGGTAGTTGTAGTGCAGTTGGACGTAGAGTTATGTACACATTCTCCAGGGAATTTTTATCACGTTTTATTTCTACTTGGGTTGAGATTCTTGTTATCGAAAAATCTTGAAGAGATCATGTATATTGCTCGAAAAAAATAGTTAATAGTTTAGCCTACCAATGGACAAGCCAACTGTTCATTAGTTTATGAATATGATACCATGTAGTTTCAGTCCATGTATGTTTGCTCGGAAGCATGATTTTTGAATTCATGGTATGATGCGAAAATGTAATGATGAATGGAATTGTTATATTTGATTAGCAATTGCGTGGTCGCCGCATCATCACGGGCTTCTTGCTAGCGGAGGAGGAACTGCTGATCGTTGCATTCGTTTCTGGAATACACTCCTCACAGGACAGTCCATTCAGTGCATTGATACTGGATCTCAAGTGTGCAACCTTGCTTGGTCCAAGAACTCTTCTGAACTGGTACATAAATCTATAAAAAAATATTTTTTCCATTCTTTACATCCCGTGCACAGTTGAGTTCTCTGCATGATTGGCGTCCGTTGAGTTGTCTGCATTCTGTGGGCAGATATATACGAGCATAAATTCTGTCAAGGTAGTTTCGTATCCTAAAACGTGCATGTGCACTCCTGCATATAGCTTTTTTGTGGATTCGCCTTGGGCCAAGTCACAAAATGCATGATCAACTTTTTGAAGCAAATGCAGGGTTATGGTTTCTAAAAGACGTTTATGTACATAAGCACATAAATATGTCTTTGAAAGAAAATTACTTTCGTCTTTTATGGAATTCGTTTTGTTTTTATTGCAGGTGAGCACTCATGGCTACTCCCAGAATCAGATTCTAGTATGGAAATATCCATCACTTGAACAAGTGACCAAGTTAACTGGGCATACCCTGCGAGTCTTATACCTAGCTATGTCGCCTACTGGAGAATCAATCGTTACTGGTGCTGGTGATGAAACTCTTCGGTTTTGGAATGTTTTCAGCAAAATGCCTACCAAGAGGGAAATGTCCAAGTCGTCCCTAACTTTACATGCTAGTATTCGATAATTTAGCCGTATTAAGGGACCATAGGATGAATGTAGTTGAATAGTTTTTTCAAAGAAGAGCATCACAGCTTAGAAGTCAACTTTTAGATTACCACATCCACGTAATTCAATTGTGATTTATAATGCGATGAACTATCAATGTGTTACGACAGGTGCTGGGATAAGGGAAAGGGAAAGGCTGCTTACCGTTTAAGAACTAATTTGAAATAGTCATTTCACTACTATAAATTTAAAATTATTATCGTCGTGCAATACTCGTCGTTAAAAACTTATGTAGCAGCTAAAGCTACCAAAAAATTGTTATTACTAATCAAGATTTAGTAATCCATGGGAATATGTTTTATCCATACGTAGAAACTGGAGTCGTTGCAATATTGCATTCATATGCAAGCTTATGCTAGTTATAGGATTGTACTAGAGTCTATCCTACATAAAGTCGGATAGCAAAATTAATTAGTTTTTTAGGATCATAATTTGTTATAATTTCCTTCGTCAGTTATTTTTGTTAGCCACTGCTTATTAGAAGCCTTCGTAGTTAACTTTGTTTATGACAAAACTGACAAATTGTTGCCTTCCATACGTTGCCTTTGCTGTTTTGAATGTATTTTACGACATTCTTACCAAGTTGTAATTCTAATTGACAATTATATACAGTAGTAGTGATTCTCTTAATTTAGTGTTATTTTTGATGTCGCAATTTAATAATTATTAAGTTTGATAGGTGTGATTGGTTAGTGTTCAGCAAACGTCAACACATTGTTTTGAGTATAGCTGGAAGGAAATCAGGATATGGAGAATTTAGTCAAAACAGTCAGATATTCGAAATATGTACAACGCCAAGCCCAAGCCGTGCAGACGTACTTTAGGCACAGAATCTCTGGAATTACGCTACAACTCACAAAACTACTCCTACAATAATTTTGTATAATTTACATACTCCGCACAGCAGAAGCAGATAAATGACTTATTTTTACAACCACATTAACTCTGGTTCTCACTATTTACTAATCTTTCAAAATGAACTGATGACTTATGTTTTGTGATTTAGGAATTTATGTACTTACTAGGAATTTTATTTTCAGATACAAGTATACTTGATTGCCACTGCCAATATACCCCAGTATGATTTTCATGAATTTCACAGAATGGTATTGTTTTTCAGACAAGTTACAAATAGTCAAATATAATACTTACAAACAGTTTAATTTTATACCACAGTTTGCAGCAAATGTAAAATAAGTACTCGCCAAGTATTAACTCTTCATAATCACAGTAGATAGATATAACATGTTTAAGGTTAAAACATATGTTTACAAACGTGCCTTCCATCTTAAATACTTATGTAGACTTTTATGATTTCTGAAATGTACACAATGGTGTTTGATTTTAATTGATCCTTGTTTAAATAAAACCGTGGTTTAAAACTTTTTACGAGTATCAGCTAAGAAACTTTTACTACTTGCTCAACCACTGGTCAATTAAGTCCATTGGGATTCATGCAGCGTACACATAAGCGTATGATTATGAGTTATATTGCAACCATAAAATTCCTGCAACCAAAACTTGGTGATGAGGCTAAACTTTTTTATGCTTTAATGGCCCGCTCCTGCTTTTTGATTCCCCTGAAGCCGAGGAATAAGCATATTAATTAGTATCCAGAAAACGTAGCACGTGTACTGGTACGGCAAACGCCATACCCATTTCTAAAACTTAATAGTAAAGGCTTGACCAACATCTCCCTCCTATTGCTCCCTTGAGCATGTAACCGAATATTTCACTAGCTAAGCAAAAATCAAATGCGACGGTAAGTCAGCAACAATAATTTATTCGGAGTTTGACACTTATCCATAGTGAAATTTCACCACTGCAAGGTCGTTAGGAAGGTGTACGCATTTAATAACATAATCATGACATTTGCATCATTAAAAGTCTCGACTCTTCCGAAACTAACAAAGTAAATACTCTGAACCTTCAACACAAATGGAGAGTTTCCACACTCCACCCACATCATTCGTCCTGAAAGCCTCTGTTCTCCGTTTCTGTTGTTCGGTAATATTTTTATGTAAATACATGCTGAACTGTGAATTGCTTATTTAACAACATCATCAATAATTGGGGCAAATTGCACAGAGTAAATAATATAGATATGGTCTGAACTTTAGCTTACAAATAACACTAATTGCAGAGTGCTACGAAACTCACGTCTCCCTACTCCCCTACAGTAATAATTCCAATAATTTATGTTGTAAAAATCGCCTGTATTTATTTTAATAGAACGCGTACAAACGCCGTTCTGATCAGCAGTTGTAAAATTGCAGACGCATCCTTACAATATTATATATTTACATTGCATTGAATTTTGGAATTTATGCAAAAATAAAATGTAAACTTAATGTGACTGAATTTGAAAAGTTTGAAAAGAGGAAACCGGAATGCCGATTTCACTCACTTTTTTCTAGTAGTGTCGATGTTGTTGAAACTATTCTAAAATTCTTGTGTTTCTTTTCTTCGCATATTTTCTGGCAATTAAATAGTGATAAAACTCGACTTGCTTCTCCCCTATGCAAAATGGAATGGACGACAAACCTTTTTAACAAGTCTATAAGAAATAGAATCTAGAATAATAAAAACGAATTGCAATGTAGGGTATGTTGTATAAGCTGAGGATTATTTAATTAAATAAGAACGAAAGGTCTGGCCTTTTACTGTATACAAACTTGTCCCTTTCTGGTATGAATTATAATCAGGGTGAAGTTCCTTTGTAGCCGCTACCTAAAAGGATTTCCTGATGAATTGATCAGGATCATGACAACAACAGTCGAGGATATAAAGCTAAATTGATTTTATTTAACTAACTTACATAATATATAATATGCGGCAATAAAAGCAAAACGCATGCTTTTCGCTGACGACTGTTCTGTGAGTGGCGCATTTAGTGGCCATATAAATGTGATTTTGTCTATGATAACTTGTAACTGCTGTTTATTTAGTCAACCCACTCCTTTTCATTTCCAGAGTCACAAAAACATACTCCTAAAAACTTTTTAAGCCACATTAATCGCTTATTTTATGTGAATCTAATCACGTCGCTAACACAGTAAAATTATCTGCCTCAGTTATTACAAAAAACAAAAGATGCAGGAATAGTTTTGTGTTAAGACAATTCTCGTCATTGGTACTAACAATTTTGGGAATATTGAAACTTAACTCTTAAGTAAGTATAAGTAAAATACATTTCTAACGTGAAAGAAATAAAGGGTATTCAGGTGGTGAAATCTTTTTTATTGCTTACGCTGGCGTCTCTCTATTTGACTGGTTGTTAGACATTGTATATCTGGAGACATCTCTTTGTAATTCACGATCATTCCTTGACGCCTTGTAAGTTGGACCGGTGAGACAACACAACTTCAACCTTAAACAAGTCTTTCCCAAATAATTGTTTTCTGCATGATTACACAATTTTACAAGTAAAGTTTCAATGCTCGGGATTGTTAAAAATTCTAGATGTTTTAGACTGGGATGAGACAAAACAGAAGTGTCCTTCCTCACGCTCTTCTGCATATTCAACTTACTGCGACCTGCGTGCGACTGAAAAGGCCAAAAACGGAGAATTTTGCACTAATGTTTTATTCTCATCCCTGCTTTTAGTAAATAGAAATTAACTATTCTGTATGTACGCGGTTCTGCCTAAAATTTTCACATAAAAATGTGAGTCCCATTTGCACACCTGAAAGGTTATTTAAAACAATAGTAAATTTTAAAGTGCTGACTGACCTTTTCTTCAATTTTGAGCGAATTTATGCACTCTACCAGTGCTTACAGCCCAATACAAATATACAAACATTTGCAATCATGTTAGACATTATGTTATATATTAGTATTATATATTTGTATATTTGTGGATTTGTATATATGCTTGGTGGCAATTGATTTGGGGCAAGAGTAAGAGAGGAAAAGACTACGGTATATAATGCATTAATTCTGTATATTTATCTTAAGTAGTTACAACATGCATAGAAGCTTACAATTTACTTCTCAGTATAGTCCAGTCATTATAGTTTTAAGTGTTTTTTGCTTGATAAGATTCAACTCATGAATTTTGAAATGTTAAAAACACGAGCTTATTAGCACGTTTCTATCGTATGGGGTTTCATGTGTATTTGCTTTTATGGTAAAATAAAGTGTTTATGAGGCATCACTGGCTATGCGCACAAAATAATTATGCATAATCTGCTTTAAGAACTTTTGTGCTTCATCAGCATTTTAGTTGGTGCAATTGCCAGGATTTCGTGTGGGGGAAGTGCGAAAACTTTATATTACCTTGCTTGGCAAAACATTTTCAATTATTTCCAAATGATTATTGCATTTCCTGAACCCTGCTTTGCGAGTTTGATTAAAGCTGGAGGTTTCTGTATTTACTTGAAATTCTCGAATGGAAATTCAAAATTAAAACGGTTGGGAGGATAGGCTGATAGTTAATGTATGCATAAATTGGCGGAGGGAGACTAAAATCAAAGGTGCTGATGCACATTCTGATTTCGACTTGAAGCTCCAGCACTGGTAATGGAGGAAATTGGTATGCAAACTAGATATATCTATTGATGTAATTATGGTACTTGACAACAAGCAACACATAATTGCGAAAATAATTCTCACAAATATAATTATACTCCCGATGATGTTTCCTTTTCCTGGTGAATTGATTTTAAGCATCAATCTGGTAGGAACGGGCCCCTCCTCTTCATTAGCATATTTAATGTAAGTAAGTACGACAAAACTATGCATGCTAACTAAGTGTTTACTACGAAATCTTACTTCTTCGTGGAATGCAGTTAAAGCTTTAGATAATTTTAAAGGAGCATTTGCAGTAGGAAGTAGGAATTGTTTTGTAAATTATTGTCAAAGCTTCCCAATTTTGGGGCATGAGTAATTATCTACACACTTGAATCTTGAATATAAAATTTCTGATGCACAAAGGCGTCACTACAGAGTGGCAATCACTGAAGTTATCACCTCATGACATTGAAAAACTTAAATTCTTAAATACATACATGGTCAGATTTTCAAATTCAAGCAAGCTAAATTTTCTCCATGTTTTCAACGTTTTATTTGACAAGGTGATCCAGTAGGGTAAATGCACCTTTGTTTATTCGGAATCGGAATAATTACTACTAAATTCAATCAATGCCAAACTGCACGCCAAACATTGCCAGGTTTGCCTTACACTGAGTAAACAATTACGGTTGATTGCTTGTTGTGGAAAGCTTCTATGCTGATAAGAATAATAGTGGTATAAATTCACAACGGACGGACAGCCGCAAAGCTTCAGGCATTGGCAGCAGGTGGTAGTTACTGCCGTTCGATTTCAATTTTTTGGAACTGCCAATTAGTGAAGACAAGAAATGAGACATGTGGGTCACACTTACGCTGCTACACCCAACAATATGAAGTAACAATAAAAAACTGTAACGATTGATTTTCTACTAGACTGCTAAACGTCATACCAACACACATTAGCTAAATGTAGAAACAGCTGTTCAATATTTATTTTCAAGGAATTTAGTAAACATGACCAGCATCCAGTGAAGAAAGAGTAACCCCTTCGTGTAAGTAGATAACAACGGCAGTGAGTACTACACCATTAAATCAATTAAATGATTGACGTTTAATTTTGTATCGTCTCCTCAGTTCCAAGAACGAATGGGTTTAAATCATCGGTAGTTTGGTGTAAAATAAAATAAGTATTCTTACAGTAACACATTACATTGATTGATGTCCTGATAAGCTCAGGGAGTTGTTAGTGGACGACAAAATATACTAAAAGTTTACAAAGCGGAAATGATTGGCTCTTATATCATTACAAGTCATCCAAATCAACAGGCTCAACTCCAGTTGACTTGACTGCATTCAAATTTAAATTTTTAATAGCTTCTAATTTTTCTGGAGAAATTTCAAGTGTGCTCCAATGCAATGGCTCGGCTTTCTTCATAGTTATTTCAACTTTGTTGGGTGTCATGGACACGGAACTATTTTCGACATCCACTATCTGTTAATATCAATACCGAGATAACACTGTTAGACATATCCCTAAAATTCAAAAAAAGTTAAAGTCAAATAGATGCTACACTAACCCCTGTCAAATTCCACGAATTCCTGTAGTATCCACCTTCTTCTGGAAAAAATACATCAGCCTGAAGTTTAACTGGGTTTAGGCTGACCTTAGATTTCGACGGATCACATTTCTTTCCATAAATTGTAACAATAACATTGGTTCCAGTTTGCACCCAGTCATCGCGGCATTTAACAATTCGATTGCCGGAACTGTCATTAGTATCTTCAGCCACATTTTTCCATAAATGGGTCCCTGTCGTACATCCTTTCTGATTCTGGAAGACTTCAAATTCCGTCGTTTTCTTTTTGCAGCATGACCAGTATTTATAACCCTCGTGGAAAATAGGAACACCAGGGTGATGTATGCAATCACTCAAGTTTGACTCTGGACCAGCATAAGTCTACAAAATTCAACTTCATTACAACCAATAATTATTCTTCCCAACTGTAAAATTGGAAAATTCGGAGCTGAATTTAATCGCCATTTACCGCTTGACACCCATTGCGATGACACTTGTCTCCTACTTTAACTTCTTCATCGTCTGAATTATTACTACCAGCAGATTGAGCAACACTGTACGTTAATTTCTTTAAACTCTCAGCTACGACTGGGTTTAAGATTTTCTACAAAAAACCAAATTAAATGTATATTAGAATACAATACAAGAACACAAAAGCTTGAAATATCACGTCACACATGTTAAACAAATATAACAATACGAAATATTATATCCGAGTCCCACCATTTCCGAATTCTCGTCCGGTCTTCTCATAGATCTGATAACGGGAGGGCGAATTTCCACAATATCCGGAATGTCCGCTTTCTCCACCTTCTTCTCCGGTTCCGGTGGCTTCACGTTGGAATGAAATCCTTTAGTACATCCTTTAATATTCATAAATTCCGTGAAATCAATACTTTTCTTTTTGCAACAACTCCAGCCTTTATACGCATCATGAAAAAATGGTGCTCCAGGATGATAAGTACAGGAAGTGCTTGTATTTTCGTTCGGGTCATACTTCTGTTGGCATCCTAAATTGTAACACAGGAGAGACATTGTTGCTCTTTCTGTAGACAAATAAAGACAAACAAGCCATCAAATAATTGATTCTTTCAAAATCCTTCCTCAAAAAAAATCAATTAACCAAATATCCAACAGGCAGGAACAGTTTGGTTATTTTACAAAATATACAGATGACGACAAATCATACTCGTTTCTAAACCCTGTAGTGCTTCTTCCTGGACAAACCAGAATTATCGGTTTCATCAGTCAACTCATCCAAATGTTTAAAAGTTAATTAAATACAACGTCCAATACATAAAAATTCATGTTAAACATGCATGTAAAAACTAATTTAATAAATCCAGGCAATTGCAAATGCAACAGCTACTGAATCCAATTTCAAATCACCAGTATTTTTCCATGTGAAAGCATTTAGCATTTCCACTCTTCAGTCATTTATGGGCATTTCAGGATTCTGATATTCTGATACCAACAGCCGAGCAGAGCCAAAGCACGTTGTTGCATGCATAAACAACGGTTTATGTACAATAATAAAATTGAATTTAAAACGTACTCAAAAGTTTGCACTTACGATTAACTGACACGAAAAACTATAGCTTCAAATAGTTCAAACTGAAAATTCCACGCAATTCTGGAACAATGAGATGCCAAACAACTACAATTAACTTCGGCAACTCGCATTAGCCTTCAGCCTTCCTTATAGAAACCCGAAACCAAACTATTTTCCAGCACTTTCGAGTTCGAGCCGAGCATATAAGGTTTCCCCTCCTATCCTGCCACGAGATTATTCCCTTCGAGATTCGAATATAAGTGGCACACGGCAAACTTTTTGTTCATAATATGTATGTATGTATGTGTGATAAAATTAGCAAACAGTCGAGCGTGGAACTTTTGTGCGGGCCCGTGTCGCGGGGAATCAATTCAACATCGAATGTAATTCTATGGAATTATTTATCACTAGTCCGTGAGCCACCGCCTGAGGCGGTGGGGAGGATGGATTCTGTCAGCTTGCGCTTATTGACTTGCTGCCAGAGCCCGGTACAAAGAACGACTGAGAACGAGGGGAATGGAATTCCGTCACCCTTCAAATTATGTTATAGGATTCACTTCAAAATTGCAATCCGAAATTCCTGATTTTGGGATTTTGTGCACATGCTTTTTAGAATTTTATTTATTAAGTGGAACTTCTTACCAGCATAATAATATTCCTTTGTACAAGTAATCGTGACACAATAGGGACATACAATACTAAAATGACCAGTACCAATAAAGGTAGTAGTGACAACGGCCCATAAGAAAAGACTTTTATTCTTACTCATTCAACCTCAAACTAACCTTATATTGCCTTCTGTATTCCGAATACAGCAGCTCAGGGTTAAGACAAGACCTCGACGCCAGCGAATTCCATTCAAAATTTTTTCGAAAAGCGTAATCCAAGCATGTTTCCGATACAACGACCTGTGCTGCCTCGCAGCCAAATGTAGTTACCATTAATTACAACGACTGCTATTAACAAGCTATATACTTTCTACTTTTTACTTTCCATTGTGTGGTTGGGTCGCCGTAATTGAAGTACACTTAGCTTTGTGACAGCATAGGTTGTTACTATACTAGGACTTTTGGGGCGCGCTGGATTAAAGAATAAGGTATAAGTGGAATGCGATTCTGTCAAGCCAGGTTCTTAACTAGTTGCAATTGCAATATCAATTGGGTTCCTGTGCCTATGCTATGGAGTAAAGTCAGTAGCTACATAAATCTAGGGTTTCTAATGGCTCGTTGAAAAGGAAGAATGTCTACTGCTCTTATGTAATTGTATACATAAGTAGAAGCTAATTGTAGTAATGCGCGTCTCAATACATTTAACTTGGCTGTTCAAGAGAAATATTGTCAATGCACTTTTATTGAGCAAGATCAGCTATAAAACCAGAAACGCTCCAAGGGTATAGGTCATTATGGACATGATAAATAGTAGTAAGGTACTCCGTTTATTAAATTGATATTGCCCCGTTCCCCATTATGCCTCAGCTCAGACCTAAAAACTGCGACAAAGATTCATTCACATGATCTTCTTTGCAGGGATACTTGCAGATATTTTTAAAAAGTGAGTTGAACCCGATTCTATTAATGTAAGCAAAGTAGAATTGGGTGTCACATTGAAATTTGAATCAATTAAGTTTGACCCCAAAAAGAGTACAATTAATTTTTGGACAATGCTGGGGTCCAAACTTTTACCCATGGCTTCGGTTGCCAGGGTTGGTATCCTTGGAAATGGGATGAAGCAGTTCACAACCTCTGCAATTAGGAGAGGTGGTCATGGGGAGTAAGTAAACTTTGTCAATTGAAATATTTGTAATTTGTTGGATGTTATTCATTCGGGATAGAGTTTGTATAATGATGTCCATATAAAAAATCATAAGTGTGGTGTTAACTAATTTCGGGGGTATTTTTGTTTGGTTCGGGTAATATGAATGCACGTTTGATATTTTTAGATGGACGTATCGATCCAAACAAGCACCACCATTATTTAACGTCCGGTTTGCTAACTGCTGTGGAGCGTTTATGTGGTGGTGGGTTTGGTGGCATGTATTCAGCGACTATGGCCACATGATTGTAAGTTCTCAAGAAACTTTGATTTAATCATTCAAATTTTTATTGAAGTTTATAAAGATGAAGTTTGGGCGATACTAGGTGGGCTCATTGAGTTTTGTGGAAATTAATATTGTTTGTTTGAAATATAGGGTCATTTTGAGTTTCCGGATGCAAGTACATGGACAAATCAAGAGTTAGGTATCCCACCGGATGATGCAGAAGATCCTTGAGTGCTTTTTGAAGTAGAATATATATGTAATAGACGCTATTGTGTCATCTGGTCAATAAGTATGAATACTGACTATTGCACTTCGATGTAATAAGGATGGTACGAAATGTGAAAATTTTTGAAATAGTTGAAAATTCAAATTAAAGTTTAGCTTCAGTAATAATCTGTTTTATTTGTTTGTGGGTGTCATGTAAGGTAAGAGTGCTGTTGATTTACTGTACCCAATTTTTATTAATGGCCGTCAAAAGGTATCAAAGTATCTATGAGGAGGCAAGTTCGCAAGTTGTGACAGTATTTATGAATTGGCACCTGCTGGAGATTACGGAATAGGAATATCTACTTCACTGAATTATGTTACGTTTGGTTTACCAAATCCTACGTAAACTGATGTACGTACCGGATGATTATTTCAGCCGGTATTTTCTTTGCTGTGCCTGACTGATGTCAATACGATCCAATCGCATGGCCGCATGGGTATTCATACAACAGTGGTGCCCTGTTCCTTTCAGGGTTTTTGAGAGAATTTTAACACTTCACACTACTCTTAATGGCGCTGCTTCATGAATTTTAAAGGTGAATGCTTAAAACCAGCACATCTGCAATTTCTAGTTCACGTGGCATAAAAATCGGTTGCACGTTCGTAAGTCGTAAGCGAAGTGGTGAACCTCCAGCCACTCCAACGCTGCGCTCTCCACTCAATCGTTAAAATTGTCAATATTTACGGTTTACATCTAACCCCATAAGATGGTAACTTTGTAACCCTTTGATTTTTACAACCACTACCGGTGTTAAAGGATGAAAAATTGTTATTCTAGATTATTTACACGCAAGTAAATACAACACTGGTAAGTTGACGGGGTTCATAATGAGTTGGATGATATTTTGCAGTTTTGCACATTAAAGCTAAGTCTTGTTGAAAGATGAATGCGGATTTATAAAAAAAAACACCTGAAGGTGATTTTTCAATATACAGTAAAAACATTTTCATGCAGTGTCATATTAAGTAAAAGGAGTTTTTATTATCAAATACGGTACGATGCTAGCCTGTTTTGTGTTCATTAACGTTTTGATAAATGTTTATCAGGCAATCTGTTGCACTGTAAGTAAACAGTCAATTTATGTCCTTGAACAATACAAGTGAAAAGTAGTGATTAAATTAATTACCACTTCCTAAAAAATAAAGTTAACTAAATACTCTTAAAGTACATCGAGGAATATTTGCTAAATCACTGGAAAAGTCCTTTAGTTAGTTACAGTGATTATTTCCTTCAAACCAGATATCGTCGCGTTAGTTTACTACATTTGAACAAAAATGATACACATAAACTTACGGATTCTAAAATTAAAATCATTGTTGAACTACGTAATTTACAATGTAATTATTATCTTAACACCGATGCTGGGAAAGGTAAATAAAACAGAGTCGGTTACGAACGAAAGTGGTTCTACAGAAAATCAAAAACTTCAAATGCTTCATCTCACATGTGTTACAATGCAGCTTATTACACCTACGGCGAATGTGTAATCTGAAACAAAATTTTGAATGTTGTGTGATAAAAATAGTCGGTTGCTCGAGATTGACGGTGGCAAACCATTTAGGCCCGTGACAGTTGTTCATAGCTTTTACACGGTAAATTGGCCTTTCACTTCCTGGACTTCTTCGACTTCGGAGAACTGTGAGATGATGATTCTCGTGGCCGTTTTTTATCACTACTGCGATGACTTCCTTTGTCCGAGGATTTTCTACTGCTCTTATGGCGGTCATCTCGTGATGAGTGCGATCTGCTGTCTCGGGAAGACTTCGATGGGGAACTGAAAATCCAAAAGACGCTGATGTAAGTAATCATAAATAAAGAATAAAATATTAGTTACACAAAATTTAAACTGCGCCAACGCCAACCTTTTGTGTTTCTTTGAAGAGCCATGTTTGTCCTTAAATGATGACGAACTAGGGCGTTTCCCACCGCTACTACTTCCAACAGCTGCCGCACCACCCGCACCACCTTTTCTGGAAGAATATTCGTCTTCAAAATACTTTTGATTCTTATCAGCCTCGGCAGCCTCTTTCTCAAGATCCGACCAATCTTTTCCACTTTCTTCACTGCTTCCATAATCTAAGTGAAATCGAATATTTCACCTGATAATTTTAGTTCGACTTAACGAAAATTCAAGTAGTAACTTATTGTAAGTGTTACGAGCCCTGCAGCCTTACCTTCATCATCATCGTCATCAGATTCGTCCTCGTCCACTTCAGAATACTCTTCGGAATCTGATTCTTCTTCCTCAGATTCGTCATCAGTAACCTGAAATGTTTCATCTTCTTCCTCTTCCTCATCATCTTCCCCCTCGCCTTCAGTTTCTGATTCTGGTTCCAAGAAGCTCCAGCCTCCGCTTTCAAAGAATCCCTCAGGATCATCAGTAATAGTTTTCATGATCTTTGCCCAGTTAAGAGACTGAATACCCTCAGTAAAGTGAATTTGGCATGAGCTGTGTATAAAAAGAGAAAACTCGAAGTTACCCAATTTTTTGAGCCGTAAGTGTAATAACTGAATAAAATAAAAACTTTTTATCTTACTTTAACCAATTCTTCACATGATCCAACATATTCATTGGAATGGCATTGATCATAGAGACTCGGCGCTGATAATTTTTAAATACGAAGACCATATCGAAATTCTTCAGATGAAACTGGACTCTTTCGAAATGCACCAACTCTAGATCTTCCAAGGAAATAACGAATGGCGGCTGCAATACGGAACATACAATTAATATCTCGAGCGATTCAATGGGTTATCCTAACACAGTACATCATTACTTACCCACTCAGTAAGGTTCACCAAGCAACCAGATGTTGGTTGAAGTAAAACTGTTGAACGATACGGGGCACCTGGAAAACCAAGATCACGGAATGGTGTGTCAAATTCCACATCATTCTTGGTCATCGATTCAACTTTCTCGCAGAACGATTTGAACGCAGTTGTTAATTTGTGCCTTAATTCTCTTTCGGCCTGTTCCGCTGCCAAATCATCTCTGTCGTGCATGTGCTGATGTTTCCCCAAATCAGTAGTGATTTCTCCTACTTCTGTGTAGAATTGAACGTCAATATGTTTTTTCTTTCCGAACATTATTGCGTTCTAATCCATCAAAAAATCAAAACAACTTTAGCACATAAACTACGATTGGTAATTCTAACCAAATCTTGTTTATAATGAAACTTACCTTTAAATGGAAGTGTAGAAGTATAATCATCTCAGAATCGCACGGCTGAAAGATAGCATGGCGAATGTTGTTGTATAAAATATCAACTTTGTCCCCTCGGATGGAAGTGTACCGGAAGCCATTTGTGTGTGCCTAATTAATTGGGAATTCTCATCATTACTTCATATTTAAAACCTTGCAGTGTTGTGTTAGCAGCGACATTTAAAAAAAAGTGGGGTTTATACTCCGATTCATACGCGAAGGTCTAACAGAGTTGTCAACCATCTTAAGCCTTTATTCAAATCAATTACAAAGTTTCAATGGTTAACCCTATC
>JAQFXU010000779.1:0-40581 GCA_034693705.1 Spatulosminthurus flaviceps
TTGTGTTTTTCCCCCTTGTATGTCCTTTACATACAAGGGATGTTGTCCTACGTAAAACAGTGCCTGCCACTGATGAGGGTAAACAATAAAGATTTTACTTACTTACTTACTTACTTACTTACTCTTGGATAAATACGGTTTTACAACAACCAAGTGATTTCAGGCTCATGGTGTCAAATTCAAGGTATCCAATTTTGTACACTTGGTTGTGTGTTGTACATTTTGGCAATTACATCAATTTATTCTACAGCCAGAGGGGAAATTGTAAAACACATTTTTTGGTTCAAAATTTCTTGGGTGAAAGCACTGGCTGAAAAATTCCTTGGGTCAATGAGCCGGCTCCCCTATTTAATGGATTTATAAAAATGCATCCAAACTACATGCTTTCCTGGTGAATTTAGTTCCACAAGGTCAGGAAAGTTAAAAAATTTCACAAAATATAGTTGTACAAAATAATTGCGGTGTAATTTTCCTCGAAGCCAGAAATGTCAATTTGGCGCGGGATCATCACAACGATTTAAATAGAGCTATGCACTTATGGTCGGAAAGTCGAAAATTATCGTCAATTTTTTCTTGATCGTAAAAATTATTTAATAGCAGAGGAAATTATTGGCAATATTCGGAATATGCCATGGCTTCTTGCTTGGACAAACTCTTGAAACAACTGTCTACATAAATAATTCAAGCATAGTTCATGGAACGAGTGTGGATTTTTTAGGTGAACATTTAAGTCATTTATTGCATGTTTAATAATTTAGCCCTCACAAGTGCCAATCACTTTTTAAAATGATGTAGTGAACATTTCAAATGGGAGGGAAATTCTTGGCAAAATTCAACTGGCAGTAGCTTGTAGTAGTTTAGTTACTAACAAATAGTGTATTTGAAATTATGACTGATTTCATAGCTGAACTGCGAGGTCTGTGAGGAGGAGCAAACATTTTTCTATTCATCTTTTCCCCGAGCGTCTTATTTCACCAGCGTTAAAAAATTTCAGGGAAAGACGGATTCTAGTGTCCTACTCGAGTGTTAGGTGGTGCTGAGCACTCTGATCTTGATAAACGACCTTGTGGTTAAAAGAGCGGAACATCACCTTGTCCATGAAGTGGTGCATGTGATTAGATGTACATAGGTACAGATAGACATGATGTATAACCATATGAAAAAAGTTTTCGTCTCAAGAGTTCTCCACGATTTCCCTGTACCTGAGAATTCTTATCGCCGTCTCATTATCCTCCATCATCTTCTAAGAACAGAATGGGAAACAAAAAACAAATCAAGAAATCATGAGCGAAAAAGTTTTTCCACTCACGAAAATTTAAAATACTTCTCACTCAGCACGATTCCATCTTGGGTTCTATAGAACTCATTTGATTTTACCATGAACTGTCAGCTAGAGGAATAATATTTAGGGAAGTTTTGATGATGCAAATAATGATTTCATACGAATATCAATCGTCTCTTTCCATCTTATTATCAGTCTGTCTTTTATTGTGAAATTGTTTTTAGAAAAAAGTTGTAGATCCCGAGGATAAGACATGAACGAGGAAGAAATGCTAGGCCTTCATTCTTATATTGATTGATCAGTGGAAAACTAATCTCAATAGGGAAGCGTGCTCGATCGTTTCTGTACAGTGACACATCTGGAGGAAATAATAGCGTCCAAGAAAGGTTAAAAAACCAGCGAAGTTCTTGGTGAGATGCACCAGTAAATCAAGAGTGGCTAATGTCCGAACCGAGTCTTAAAAATCTCGAACAGAATTTTCCAATTAATGGTATCAATATTATTGCTCATTTCAAATCACAGGCAATGACAAAGGGATTCTCACTGGGGGGATGAAGCGTTTACTTTTCTAGCTGTTTGGAAGCTCGACGAGTTATAATAATAATTGCACTTCCCCTGGTATAGTGTTGAAGGCATCACTTTTAGTATCCAGTTACATATAATCCGAGATCCTGTATCCCCAAAATAATGACCCATCCTAGGGAGATGATTTTGCATTTCAGCAATTTTACGCACCAGTTACAACGTTACAAGCTACACACATGTAGAAAAGCGCATGTGGTCTGGGATAACGAACAGCAAGTGGTAATAGAATCCAGTCCGAAAATGTATCACTTTCCTCAACGAGGACAGTTTCTTCCGCAAGTTTACCGTAAGTGTTTTAATGCTAACCTCACGTAACGATTAAATACTTTTAATACAAAATTGTACAAAAAAGAGAATTTGCCGAACACTTATTTCCCGTCCTGAGACAACTTTACTCCTTATTGTATTTCTAGCACTTGAAATTCGAACTGCAAATTTACGTACGGCATCATTTCTCAGTAGGTGGTTTAATTTACAAAATTATTTAGGGCATAGTTCCGCCCTTCATGTAAAGTGTACTTACTAGCACAGCCAACGGTTCGCCTAATTAAAGGAAAAGAAACTGCCGTAACGCTTCGCAGGATTAAATGAAATCCTTGGATTCGTTAGTAGTGTTGGGATAGCTCAGGGATGAACACGACATTTCGAAGCATTTTCATGGTAATGACACATTTGTCACAGTGTTTATTATCCTACCGGTGATAGGTAGGTTTGCCACCTGTAAGCGCTCATAAATAGTGTGAAGTATATAACATTCGGCCTGAGAAGTTCGCACTGCTGGTGGTGGTGTTCTAGAACAGGCATATTTTAAACCTTAAAATCAGACTAAATGACGAAAAAATTTAGAGAATATTATGTGACACATATGATTATTCATTAGATCTACCATTTTACATGCACACCTGCACAATAAATGGTTGAACTGTCAAGAAGCATTAACTTATTACAGGAACTGCTGATGTAAAATCGTCGATAGAATCTGACTGGTTAATACCTTTGATCGGTGTTCAGCACGGAGATTTAATCACCCAAGCTTCGGGCATGGCAGCTCACCAAAATGTTAATTTAAAGTTTAATTCATTCATACATCATCCATTCTGTTCTGAGCGCGAGATGCTTTCGCACAAATGGGGCGAAGCTAGGGGAGCATGAGTATAAAATTGGTACTTTCATTCATTGAAAATATGGAACAGCAAGTTGTGGAAATACCTTCAATAAACACATATCAACCTATGTAGATATTTTAGCTCCCATGCAAAAGTGATAAATTCGGTTGGAAATCTGTAACCACACTTAGTGTTACGCCACTCTAGATTTCTGATTGAAATGTATAACTGAATTTAATCGTTTCGCAGTGTGAAACGACACATGCCGTAAGCGCTAGTTGTAAGTTTCCAAGCTTGCAGTGCAGCCTTTCTCTGAAGTAGAGCCTCCTACGTCATCTATGGGCCCGCAATGTATCAAAGCGTGTCCCATAGGTGTCGTTAGTACTAAATTCCAAACTATTTTCATAAGAGTTCCTTATGTTTTAATCTGACACTTCTGATTTTTTTGAGGTGGCGTAGGTCAGTCTGCATACAAATCTTGATTTTAAATCTGCCTCGGTTAGGAGCTTTCCTATACAAAAATATGAACTGTTAATTTTGATTCGTCGTGTTGCAGACAATAATTACTCAAATCCGTGCAGACACGATAATGATATAGGAAGGAAGCAGCTAAAAATGGTGGTTGGCATTACCAGTTATGTACTAGAAAACTTTCACAGGTGGCTTAGCCAGCTCAATAAAAGATTGAATTACTTGGATGCACCAGTATTCGTTTGAGCCGTATAGAGTCCAGCAGACTCTGATAGGACATGGAAAGAGGTCAACGTTAGCCAGCCCACACTACCCACGAAAAAGGAGCTCGTGTTTCCTTTATTTTTAAGAGGACGAAGGTGAATTATTAGATGCTTTTTAGTCTAAATCAACACACTGTCTTGTCTAGCTTAATGACTCATAATTGACGACGATAATAATTTTCCCTCTCAAGCTAAATGTCTTCAGACTAAGGGAGACTGACTGACACCAAGCACTGCGTACAGGGTAGTAAAGAATGTCCCTAAAAGTATAGTGAAGCTTTTCACAACCTTGTAAATACAAGACTCCTTTAATTAAATCAACTATCTGTCTTGATTAACTTTACTCAAGATTTATTGCAAATGAAATTTATTTTCCAAGGAAAAATCTTTGTGAGCACTCAAGGAAAGTGAAGTGTTGTGAAACGCAGAACCGTTCAAATACAGTGTAAATAACAACCGGTACATAACAAACTACCTCCTTTCTCCTACTTATCTCTTGTTTATGACACACTTGCAGGGAGAAGATGGGTAAATCCTTCAAGATTTCTAAGCATATGTCGACAATTCCTCAGTGTAGGAAAATAACAAAAACAAATGGCAATGAAATGCAGCAAATCTAAGTGAGCTTTTGTATTTTCACACTGACACAGCTATACACCAACCATGCAGCCTCAAAAGAGTCGCTTTTCTTTCTCATACATGTATAGGACAAATTCATATAACCTTTTCTTTTTCCGTTCAATGTCTCAGCAGTTTAATTGGATTTCCCTGTAGCTTCGTCAACGAAAGAAGATGGGGTCTTTTGTCTTGCTAAAAATCCTCTACTTTTTTCTACGTGCCTCCATTGTCAAACTGTACAAAACCATATCAAGTTTAGAAAGTAGGTGCTGCAGAAATTCGCCGAGTCCAGCGGGACTTCAGCAAATATTATAGTTAAAATTGTTCTAGTACTCTATTCCTCTATAAAAATTATTTCCTCATGTATACTAAGGGCACACCATGCTCTGCATTCCATGTTGGATCATAAGCTAAAGATAAGTACCCCTAACTTCCATATTTAGCCCAGACATTTTTATTACAATTATCGAAATTACCGGGCGAAAATTACCTGCCTTCCCTGACAATAACCTTCTATCTTGCCCCTTTAGCTTTGTCTTAAAATTAGGTTATGACCACGACTTGTGTATTTATTTTTAGATAACTTAAAGTTAACTTTATGCCTAAAAGTAAATGTCTTATCTCTGGGACTTTCAATCTAGCTCTCAAACTGAACATAACTCACTTTACTTCAATATTATTGTGTAAAATAAATCGGTAATAATTATATTGAGTTAATTTGCCAGTATCACATTACCCACCTGTACCAGTCTTCTCATTGGCATTTCTCCAAGTTACACAAGCCCTTTACTCTCCCTACCATGTTCCATACAGTCGTAATACGTGCTTCTCACATAGGTTCAACAGTGTACCTCACCCACACAATTTGCCAGAAATCCCAATTTCCGCCTTACTCATTCAGCATTCCTATTGCCTTACACATATTGCTATTTTCCTGGCTTCTACAATCCTTAACATCATTCTATCCGTACATATACTGATGCAGCCTGAGCAAGTTCATATGAGCTTGTAGAGCTAGAATCGAGAAGGACTTTACCCGTTGGTGAGGAAATTGACCAAAATATTTTTTTTTCATGTAAGGGGTATCTAGTTAGGTCCCGAATAAAACTACTACATGCCGAATGTTATTGTCAAATGTCCTTGTTCATATTTAAAATGTTGCTGTTCCTATGATCCAGCCAATAGTATTTGCTGATAATGCTTTAAAATGTAGGGATAGGAATTATGGAAAGAAAAGGAAAATTGGATATTATCATTGTGGTGTGCGAGTAATAAAGTTGGGTTTAATTTCTCTGTACCTTACAGTGAAAAATACGTACTAAATTTTCATTTTCTCACTCTTTGAAGTAAATACTTCATCATTACTCGTACGGGACACCAAAGGCTTCCACTGGTGCAAGTTGAAGATTAGAAGACAGTGGGGAAAGCATCAGGGATAAAAGCCGTTCCATAAGAGAGCTGGTCCTTCGATTGTGAAATTAGGGTTCGATTCGAGGCATATTTATTTATTTGTGTTGCCAAGCTGAGGCAGCAGCATATACATTGCTACTATAGCTATACCTTTGAAAAACTGAAAACTATTCCCAATAAATTTTATTCTCATGCTTCCAATAATTATTAGTATAATAAATTAAATAAATGAGTTAACTCAACTTCGCACAAAATCAACCAACTAATTATTCTTTCCTATGGCTGATATAATCTAGAGATATCACACACCTTTTTCAATCATTTAAAGATTAGTTCGGCTTTCATGACCTTCCCCGTTCCAAATGAGCATAGTCACGTAAGGAAGGGCAAGAAGTATCACTTCAGTTTGTGATTGATGATATCTCCCCGGTACAATCCAAAGCCCAGAGGAACTACTCAAATAATTGTAGGTATTGGACAGCATAGGAGTAGCCGTACATATATACAGCTCGTAATTAAAGCCTATCCTCATGGCCATCCGGAGTCATTCAGACTCAGGAAGTGAAGCTAATTAAATTCATTGCTTCCAGTTTTCCAGCACTACCACACGTAGGTATACAATAGATTTAGCTTAGCTACGCTTAAACCATTATTACGACAATAACCAACAGTAAGGAAGAGATACGATAAGGAATAAATACAGGCCAAGGATTATCCTTCAGGAAGAAGCTCCTCGTAGTATTTAACATTCAATCCATCATACAAACCTTGCTTATATCCCTTTGAAACTCAATGAGTATGTCATTCATTGTGCTGTAAATTAAATCCACACAAGAACCTAACCCTACCACCTCTGTAACAGATCATCAGGAACTGCACCACTCTCTTGAAACTCTCCATGGTGGAAAAATTCTCCCTCCGTCGATTTTAGTATGAGACGGGGGCAGTAACGGCTAACGTGCAGATAGATAACATGGCCCATGTTACATGGGAACAAAAGATTATAAAAGAAGAAAAAGTATAACTTGTGGTTGAATGAGTGTAGGAAAGAATACTTGTGTAGAATATATAGGAAGCAAGCGGAAGTCAAGAAACACTCTACTTCCTTCTCCACAAGGGTTCTCTAAGTAAAGGGTGATTTGGTAGCTTGAGAGAAAGGGTAGTCCTATAGTAATAGGAGTGAGGAGGAAAGAAGGTCTGGGGAAAAAGAAACGTGGCCAGGCATAAAGTTTACACGGCCAGAAAGAGCCAGTGTGAGATAGCGTGCTGGAAAATAGTAGTGAGAACCAAGGAAATCCAATTATGTCTCTCTCAGCTATTTCTTATCGCTCACTCACGTTGAAAGGATTTTCGCGAGATGAAATCGAATCCCATAAGCTCGTTTTTAGCAAAGAATCAATTACATTGCCTTTAAGCCAGTTCCAAGACAGTTTACATTATTTGTGTCCAACAACAAGCACCTGGTTTGATAAACTCTTACAATGTATATACACACAAATGCATACACACCCACACACACACACTTTATCCTCCTCTAACATCAGCTCAAACTTCTCCCATGTGAGGAAGAGACACGGCTAAAAACTTTAACTTAATTGACCGCAAGGATTAAATCCGAACCTTGTCTATCCCCTCCTACTAATTTCTCCTCCCAAATACTAAATATACAAGTAATTAAGATTAAAGTCTATTACCCTTGAACTCATTGCATACGCTTGATTACCTTATGAATCCTCCTTTCCGCTCCATTTCAATTCCGTTCTCATATAACTACGTACACTATGTAACTCATAATTGTTATTATTACTCTTGCCTCGATAAAAGGGAAAGGGAAAGCGAGAGTTGTCAAAGGAAATGCTTGGCTTGTTCATAGTTATATTCCCTTGTCCTTCAAAATTGCTCATTGGTTTCACTATAATGCATCTCCGCATTTTTTATTTTCCTCCTAAAAATTTCTTACATTCTCCATCCATGCATGGCCTCGAAAAAAAATAAATGCAGTTTCCCCCTTGGATTATTATTGAAGAATAAGGGGGAGAGAGCGAGAGAGAGAAATGATAGGAAGTATTTTGGAGACAAGGTTATTTCAAAAGAGGATGATATCTTGATCCCATAATACGACTCATTGTACTACACATTTTACTGCATTTTCTTGTGCAAGATGCAACGGAAAGAGTGGAGCTTAAAGTTTCAATAAAGGTAGCTACATATATGTACGTACGTTCCCATTTTCCACAAGAGCTCTTTCTCGACAATAGGTAATAGAGTGTGGACTGGGTGAAAGCAAGAGAAAGAGAGAGAGAGAGAGAAAGAGAGACGAGGGATGGGAGAAAGAGACGAATGTGCTAGAATATATGCTAGCATATACATGGATGTGTATCGTTCGGACTACAAAATGCTGGTGCTGGAGATGCCGGAAAAAGGAGTTGAGAATCAAGTGAAAGTCAGTAGTAAAAGCTAAACGCAGGCGAAGACTGCTTCGTCAGTCGAGGGCTCTATCTATTCTCTTGTTATTTATCCAGTCAACATTTGGTTGCCCGTTGTCTCTCCCTCTCCTATAGCATTTGAGTTGATGTGTTCGTCTCAATACTTGGAAAAAAGTCCTTTCATTTATTCCCTCAACCCTTACCTACAAAACCCCGGGTCGTACATAGCGGAGAGCAGAGTTCATGCTGTAATATTTCTAGTGGTGGCATGCGACTCTCAAGAAGAAAGAACGTGTCAAGAAAAATGTTCTAAAGTATTTTCCAAGTGAAAATCTAAATTCATTCCCTTAAAACTGCCTAACCGGATTTGTAATTAAATACTACAATAATTATTGTATTCTTAATAGTGCAAACGTTTTACTCCCTCAAAGTTCTCCAAGATCGCCGTTTATCCATTTAATTTAGAGTGCCGGGAATTAAAAAAATTGCGCAAAATCTTGAAATGCTTGCCCTCATCCTAATCAAGGCTGATTTCTTTCTTGTGATTCTACTCTGGTAAGTAGATCTTCCAATAGCTAAGACAGCTTCCAATTAATGCGCTCCTACATTCTAGTATTTAGCATGGGTGATAATGATACAAATTTATATACATTGAATTTACATTGCTGGGGGAAATATCAAAGCATTCAAAGAAAGGTCATGACTCAGTTTGAAGCCCAACTTCTACATGTATTTGTGCAGGTCATACAAACTAACATTGAGTGCTGCGGATGGGAGCCAGGAACTTCTCATAAAGAACATTACGCAAATATTGGATTTGCTTCTTAAGGACTACGACAACAGTCAACATCCCAACTATCATATAGGTTTGTTTACACATCTTCAGTCTTCAATGATTTTTTTTCAATATTTGCATCCATTGATGATCGATCCTCTTGAAAGAGTTTAAAAATGGAAAAAGCGTGGTCATCAAAGCTTGGCTTAATTTCACCTCAAGGTTCTTCACATATTTCAATATATAGTGAAGGATAATAAAAGATTTCTCTCTAGTTTTTTTCCATATGATCGTATAGTCCCCGTATATTTTGGCCCTTTATTTCCCATTTTTCTTCAAAAATGAATTTCAGGTTACAATATCCTGAGAAACGTATACTGCTTATTTTGTGAGAAAAAAATAGGAAGGGAGGATGGCAACATGTGGGGAAACTAAAAGAATTGTTTACTTCAAAGAAATACGCCTTTAGTCAGTTCTAATGAAGGGAAAAGTAGCATAAATCATGGGGGATTTTTAATTAAATAGGGAAATATTAGCTTCCAGATATACTCGACTAGGAAACAATTTGTCAGGGAACGAATGTCAAGCGCGTAGGGTCTTAACACTACAAGCAGTCTCTATTACTCTGGAGCTATAGCTATCTAATACAGTTGTAAGTTCCTACTAATATCATCTTCATACCATCTGCAATAAATATATGAATATTTTTTCTAAATATGTAAACATACTTGACATTTAACACGGGCCATTTTATTTCCAGGTAATGAAAATAAATTAAATTATTATTGTTTAAGCCTATATTTATATACATATATATTTCTTTTATATACTTTTGAAGAAGGGAAATAAAGAGCTTGGAATTGAGTTCTATCTCCCCCTTTTTCCCCCTATACCCCATTAATAATCCTGGATTGAAAATCTTGAGGAATGAAAGGTATTTTTCTCTCTTGGAGGAAAGAATGATTACATTTGCTGACTCCAAAGTGAAATGTGAAGTTGGAGAGAAAGCTGAGGATCTTTTCTCTGTAATGGTAATCTTTAAGTAAAAAAAGAAGTAGACGTGGAAGAAAAACTACTCGAAATACCCCACCATTTGGTCCATTTGCAAATATTGCTCCCTCCACATAGTATACATCTGTGCATAATGAAACTGTTAAGAGTAAATAGGTTTGGAAGTCTCAATGAACGTGCTCCTACCATATTCCCCACAAGGATAAAAGCTGTATCTTGAGGATTGAGCCCCGAACAAAGTTACACAATGGACATTTTGTGAAAGAGAGAAACCTCATTTCCATTATGTACTTCTCCGGCAGTCAATTCTCTGTTGACTTTCTGCATTTTCAGCACAATGCCTGTCTCTTACCATGTCCATGTACATATATATTGACAGGGTGAGAAAAGCTGCGAGTAGGTGAAAATCTTTGGTGCATGATAGAAACTAAACCGGACATAAGAGTCTCTTGGGTTGAGTACAGAACCGGACGTTGCCAAGTCTTCCGGAAAATGAGTCCCTAAACATGGATAGAGCTGGACCCCCTTTTATTTTTAAAGAGTCAACCCTCGAGGTCTTCTCATCACAGTCTGAAAGAATAAGTAGGCCCTCCTTGGGAGTCCATCCCGTCTCCTCCACTATCTCTGTAAAAATGTGACGTCTGACTTTTTTCAAAACCTCATATATATAGTACCGATGAGAAATCTTTAAAACTCCGTCATTTTACTCACCCCAGTCACGCAAGGGCCAGTGCCACTACTGGAAGCATTATTGATAACGAGAAAGCGATTTGTTATAGCCACAAAAAAATCTCAAACCAAATGACCTTCTAAATAATACGTTTCCTATGCATAACAACCCACAAGACATAATCCTATCATTTTTCACTTCTCATCCGACTTCCTATCTAAACCAAATCACATGAATTCCTCATACGTGTATGTATATATAGCTATACATATATATGTACATATGTGTACACACAGGAAATATAACGTTGAACGGGAAAGTAACATTTTATCTAAGTACGTTCCAGTTACAAGAGATATGGTGGTCCAGTGAGGAAGGATGATGATACGTATGAGGAAGGGGAAAACAGTATTAAGTTTACTTTATTCCAATCCTTTATGTTTTCACTCCCCATTTCCCATGAATTTAATTGTGACTCTTAAGTTGGTTGTTATGTGAAGGAGCGCGTGAGAGTTCAAATGTTCGCGAAAAATATCTACATGGTTAACATTTACGGGCATTTCACTTGATTGCCAAAAGGAGACACATTCAATCATGTGGATGAGTTCACAGGAATCATCCTTTGTTACTCAACTCTACTTTCTCTTTGGTTGACAAGGTGTACCAAACCATAATTACGTATAAGTGACTGCTCATTTTCCACATACAGTTAGTTTCCCCTGGTTGTTTATCTCTATTGGCTATATCCTATTGCTTGAGGAGGAAACATTGTCAGTTTTTCTCCTCTGCTTCAATGACAGTCTAGAGACTCTTTGTTATTTGAGCTAAAGTCTTCTTTTGAACATTATTGGAGCAAGAAGAGAAGAAAGTATTTAGTGGTACTTCCTTATGAGTTTTACATTATTACACATATGGATAATATACAAAGATAGACACTAGGAGGAGCAGTAACATATAGGGATGGGCTTCATAAAAAGTCTAGAGGTTAGATATATCCAAGTAAAAGAGAACTTTTCTAACTAAGGAACAATTCTTGGGAAGAACCCTCAACATTTTAATATCGACGTTTCAATTTAGCTACTCCTACTTAACGTCCCGTAGGAGTGATGAACACTTGATGGAAATTTGATAGGATTTTGAGGGGTTTTATAAGGGCAGAGGCTGGAAATTTACACAATAAGTTTAACTTTTGACATATATGAAAAAATGTAGCACGTTATATCAATTCGTTTCCTCTTTCTTGAACATTCTTGTGCCGACTTGAGTTTTGCCCTATATAGCTATAAGATAATCTGTAAGGAAATATCAAGGTATGTTCAACTACTCGAGACATGAACTTGTCCATCCTTTTATTATTCTTCATACAAAAGTAATAGTCTGTTGGGTAAATTTAAATAAAAGTTTGATGGAGTAGCTTATTACAGATATTTCCTTAATAGGATAAAAACCAGGATGAAGGGAAAACTTGTAGCATTTTATTTACCAAGGAACTACAGTATACAGGCAGAGAATAAGAGGGTGGGGAGAGAGAAAACTTTTCAATTTTATTCGTTTTTTTTACAACCCTCAGGAAAGCCAACAACCATTCGAACAAATATGCTGATACGCTCGATGGGACCTATCTCCGAATTCGACATGGTAAGACAAATCAGCTTTATTTGTTTTTTTTACTACTCTAAATATACTAAAATGTTGAAATGTAATTCTTGAGGAGGAGAATTCCAAGAATTTCCTATGAAAGATTAAACAATAGGGCTAATTTAAAAATTAATCTGGATTTGAAAAAAAGTTGATTTTTTTCAAGAACGTATCCTTATGGAGGAATAGTGTTGAAAAAACGTAGGATTATTTGTCCTTGGAAGTAAATTTTCTATTCACTAGGTAAATGACCCTAGTTTCCAACTCTCTCTCTCTCTCTTTTCCTAAAGAGATATAGAAAGGGGAGAGAGGGGAGAGAGGGAAAGTCGTGCTAACCTCAGACTTTCTCTGTCCTTGTTGGGTTGGGTGTGGAAACGTAGGAGAAAAGTTTCTTGCCTCTAGATACTTTTAACACATGATTCATTCTCGTTCTCTTTGACTGGCATCCCACACTACATTTACTATATGCTCAGATGTGATCCGATGAATATGGACAGTTTCAAGAAAAATGCTTAAGCATTGATGAATGGAGAGTATAAAGTATTTCTTTCTGGGAAGTGAAAGCATATGTGAGTGTTAGTATCTCATCGTATGGGGAAAAGTTTTACGTACATAAGTAGGTTCTGTATTAAATGGAGAGGGATGGAGTTGAAGTTGTGTGTCTGCTCTTGGTGAAGTGAAAGCTATAGCAAAGGAAGTTTCTTGAAGGGAATTCCTTTGCAAAAACTTTCTTAGCCAATTTTAGGCAATTTGATGCTTTTATGAATTTCTCCCTAGTTTTCAACCAACACGTCAAACATGATTTCACAACATGCTCGGGCATCCATAAATAATTCTCTCCATGTACTTTTTTTAACATATATTTTCTTTCTACCTCATTGTCTTGGCCTGGCCTGGCCTCCCTTTAAGTTTCTATTTAAAAGTGAAATTGGAAATTTTAATTATCTTCTCTCATCTGAATTTATTTCATTTTTCTGAAGGATTTCTCCATGGACTGCTACTTCCGGCAACATTGGCATGGTAATTATTTTACGCCTCCGTAATAGAATAAATTATTGCTCTAGATACGTATACTACGTATGTAATATACACAGGCTAAAAAAGCATTCCGACTCGTTTTTTTTCATCTTAATAAGAATTCAATAAAGCTCCTACCATAAATCAATATGACGGCAATAAAGATTCCAATAAAATGAAAAGTGAAAGGTAGCAACAATTTGTTGAGGAAAAAGTCTACACAAACTTCCGTATCGTATAGGAAGGATTTAGAATTTCCTATCAAGTTAAATATATGTAATTATGTTGGCTCTTATATATTACTTGAAAGTGTTTCATCTAATTTCATCTATTTTTAGCTTATAATTAGATAGTCCTTTGAATGAGAACTTGCCAAGTTTTGGCTGAAATTCGTAATTAATTACCATGCAGTAGTAGTAGCTATAATTATACTCTGGATATACATTATATGTACATATATAAAATCTATGCATGAACAAAAATTCTCTCATTCTACATACATACTCTCTCGTTAAGATCCCCGCCTGAGGTTCCGAGGCCCAGTGGAAAATCTAAGCCTGAATATCAAAATGTTGGAGAAGATCTGGCGACCTGATACGTAAGTTGAAGTGACAGAAAAAGGGAAAGTTACAAAGGAATTTGTAAGCAATTTTTCGTGACAAGAAGTTTTTTTCCCCTCCTTTTACAAAAGGTATTTCCACAATGGGAAGAATTCCTATGTTCATACCATCACACTTCCGAATAAAGTAAGTTTTGTCAGATTAGTTCCCCCATTTGGTTTTTGTAATTCATGGATGTATTTGAATCAGCTCATCGGCTTCTTCTTGTTTTTCCGGTGGGATTCTCTCTCTCTCTCTCTCCTTCCAATAATAAAAGCTCTTACGCCTCAGTAAAGATGGTGAAGTCCTATATTCCATGAGGTTAGTAAAAGCACTTCCTCCTTTATATTATTTTTCTTATCGAATCTATATTTTCCTAATCTTATCTAAGTTATCACAGTATATGTAGATATATTCCTATTGCACCTACTATAGTGTTGCTCTCCCATTAAGAAAGTTTCAAGAGACAATTGCAAAGGAAATCCTCCTTCCTTTCTTTTTATAATAATTCAGCACTTGCATTTAATTCTTATTTCTCTTTTATTATTTAGCGAACATCTCCTACACAAATATGCTTACTCAGGATATATTAATAGTTTTTAGCATCAGACGCACAGTCTTATATGCATACATGCCATATTTAACAAGAGAGCTATTTGCATAGAGCTGTGCTCATTTGTAAGTGGATTTTTAGCAAAATGCAGTCTTTGGATCTCGGCAGGATGGGAATTGTATTAAACGAAATATCAGATTCTACCTTTCCCTACTCTATTAACCTAATTACAGACATGAAGAGAGTTGAACTTGGTAAATTGCAAGTCGATATTTTTTCCCTCCCAACTCTGAGCATCACTCTAGAGAAATATAGAGTGAGGAGACCTTCAAAGGAACAACGGACAGGAAAATTAAGGAAATAGTTCAAGTGTGAGATATGTGAGTAGGAGAATGAAATGGCACAAATGAAATGAGTTCTTGTGAAAATGTTATACTATTTCCCCTCCGCTCATCATCATATCACTTGAATGATGCACTGCAGTCCTTAAACCCACAATAATACTAAATTGTAGTAGCTAAGAACATACTCCAAATGCGTATCAAGTTATTCAACAATGAACCTCTGATATATAATGCAGTGAAATGTTCAAAGAGTGCTTTTATTCCGAGAAATTGGAAATACAACCAAGTGCTCTTTTCCTATATTTAGCTGCTTAAGTAGCTCTAGACATGTAAAGTATCCTAAAAAAATATAAAGTTGAAAAGGCTTCTTTTGAGTGGGTGAAACGATGTTTTTCATTGCTGTCATTCATGCGTGAAACCAGTGCTAGTGGCCTTTGCCTTTAGCATTACTATGTATTATTCCTGTAGGTATTTGTATATAATTGTTTGGGCCTGAGTTGATCCGAGTGTATGATCATCTGAGGAGTGAGGTCAGCGTAAATGTGTGTGTGAGAGAAGAAATTCATGTGTGACTGACTTGTACAAATCTCTTTTTATACAGGTTGACCATCAAAGCTAAGTGTAAGTGAAGTGAAAGTTTGGACTGGAAGCGTTGCCAGGAACTGAAAGATTGGTGGGTTTAATTCCACATAAACCACCATACATTCTCTTTTCAGGTCCAATGTGTTTACGGAATTTCCCGATGGATACCCAGTCATGTCCTTTGATCATCGGCAGTTGTAAGCTATTCCAATAATTGATCCATTTTTATTATATTTATTTATGACTTTGTACATAGCTATAGTTTTATATGTGCGGGGTGAGGGTATGTAGTGACTTAAAAGGGGACTGACACCTGGAGTAGGACGTTTTAGCGTATAGATCTCTTTCTCTTCCTCTCTACCATTGTTCCCTGGCTTGTACGTGTATAGCTATGCATTGGAAGGGTGTAGGTAATTATGTACTTGCATGGTATGTCCCTATGTGTTTTAGTACGGTGAAAATTCTGGAATGACTTTCATGTTCGTGATGAGAGTGAAGGAGCGTTTATTGTAGAAGGAGTTGGTTTTGCCTGGGTTATTTTGATTATTTGTAAGTTTGAGGATGCAAATCCAGCAATTATTATATGATGTGGATTGGGGCGCTTATTCCTCGTGGAATTCCTCAAATTTATGTTATGAATAAGTGACTACATCACCATGAAATCTATTGTTGTGTTGGTTTTTGATTCCCCAAGAAATTCTGGGACTTGAAGGAGAGAGAGAGAGAGAGAGAGAGTGTGTGTGTGTGTATGTGTGTTTATGTATGTGTGTATGTATTCGCAGTTATAAAATGTAAATCTTTATGGAATTCATGCCTGAGTAAATTATTATGAGTTATATACATTCAACTAAGGTATTTTCCTATGGTGAGGGAATATAGCTGTGTATATGTGTGGGAGTACGACATGATTAGGGGTATTGTTTAGTGAGTTGACAAGCATCAAAATGTAGACTGGTTGAAAGTTTGGCTTGGAAATTGAAGATAAGATAAATCCTATTAAATCCAAGACCGTATCATCTGGTTTTGTAAAAGGTAGGAGATTAACTTTGGGGAGAAAACAATGGCAGATGCTTCTGACGCGACTAACTTAAACTGACTGACAAACTCATTACAACTGTGTGTGGTGTGTGCACTTGTTCAGGAAACCTATCTCCTTGCGGAGTACCATGTTTATTTTATTATTAAGTTTCATCCCATCCTTATTTTTGTTCAAACAATTCCCATACTTTGTAGTTTTATAGCTATACAATTATATGCTTTTGGGGGTTTATGTATTTATTTGTAAATGTATATGTAGATAAATGCTTGGTTTTTTTGTTTAAGTGATTTTTTTGGAATTTACGTTTTTGATTTGTTAAGAGAATTTCATTTGGAGTGTGTGGCTTGAGGGAAGTGAGTGAATACGAGTATACATGGAGACTACAGCCTCAATCTTTATATTTGATGTAGCCAAGAAGGACGAGTTGATTGAATTCTTGATTGTTTTACGGAAGCTTTATTTAAGTCAGAAGGGATGGGATGCAAGTCATCCCACATGGGGTGAGGAATGACTTAAGGAAGTCAGGGCAAAAGTAATTTCAAACCTTGAGTTTGGATTATCAAGACAATCGAGAAAATGGTGGATGCTTACCGTTTAACTTTCACCAGAGTCGATGTAAAAGAATAAATAATGGCTCTTTGGATGGAATTTATTGTAATTTGTAATATACACGCAACTTTAACTTTAGTTCATTGAATAGGAATTGGCGTTGTGGTCAAGATGGTTGAGTGGTATGAATTGTGGGGACTCCGCTTATGTGAACTGTGTTCATTATTGGGGTCCATAATGGGAAGAAAATTGATGGCGAAGGCCTCAATTTAACTAAACGTTGTCTCACCAATTTGGTTTTTTTTCCTGAAGACTCTTCTACCATTAGCTAGCAGGCTATCGAAAAGGGCTAAAACCAATTTAATCCACAAAGGCTCCCTCAAGATAACATTTGAACGCGTTGAACTATAAGATTCTGGTATGTTGATACCATCGGATGCTGTAGATAAGGTAACTGGGCTGAGAAGTTTTTCCTATTTTGTAGGGGGTGAAGCTTTAGCGTGGCTCCCCTTTGTGATTATGGCGATTCGGGCTTGTCGTCGTGTCTGTGTCATGTTAACTCGGTAACTAAACAAAATTAAACTTTCATTAAAAAAAATATGTATTAGGTCAAAGGCTAGAAATATATTCAAATGATACTAGAGTTGTAGGTTGACCTTTTTGACCTCCAAAATATCCGAAGATGCATAGAACAATTGTGACTATCAGTTTTGGAAGTTAAAACCAGTATTGCCTGGGGAAAAGACAAATTGTAACACGTTAACTCTGGAGACTCATAGATGGCGCAAGTGATGTAGGTGCATACGAAATTCAGTGCGCAGTGTAGTCTTAAAAACTACACGCTTGCACCATTTATCATCTCATTTGTACGTAAGCTACATACATTTTAATATCCCAATTTGTATATCCTAGATATGAAGGTTTTAATATCTACGCATGCATGACTGCATAAACCTGCTATTTTAGAATGGATTAGGTGAAAATGTTAAAAAGTAATTTTGTGGGAGATTTTGGAAGATCAGGAAAAATTGAGGGGAATATAAGGTCAATGCAGTGTGAAGCTAAAATACGTATAAGATTAAACCTTTAGTAAAATTCATACAATTATTTAGAATAACATTTGGACTTGCGGGAAAATTTGGATGATTCTCATGCTGTTCTGAACTAATCCGTACTAACTTGCCGATTTAACTCAAATTTCAACTGGAACCGTTAAAAACAAGTTTTCTCTCTGTAGCATTTCATGTTTAAAATTTCGAAATAATAATGGAATTTTAATGGAAAGTAAAAACTCCTTTTTCAGGGCCATCATGTATTCACATGACCGATTTTTCATGGGCATTTCACCCTTTTGCAAGAAATTTGAAAATGTAAATATGCAGTGCCAGACAATTCAAAAACAATCCTAATGCACCAAACCTTGGTTCATTTCCGGAATGAAGCTGAAAACGATGTATTTCCGTGTGCCACCAATACCGTTTTGGTCGTCTTATTCCCGAATGGTACGTCGGAACGGGACAGGGTTTGGTAAAAAAAAAATTTTGAAAGGATCTATAGCATACCAATTTTTATATTTTACGAATTTTACAAAGAAGCGAATAACCTGGAAATTTAACATCGTATGACCCTGAAAGATGAGATTCCATTTCCCCCGATAATTTGGTTATTAGTTCGAGATTTTAAAAACACTGAAGACCCCTCCTGTACAAGAAAACCTATTTCTAACCGTTTCAGTCGGTTCCCGAAAGTGGGCATTTTTTAGCATGGTTCTATAACCATTCAAATTTTGCCAGTAATTTCCCTGCTATTATAAGTGATTGAATGGATGTTTTCTATACATTCAATATCTTCATATTTTAACTCTAAACTGTATGGCTATACATATTCCTCGTGGAATTACTTCTATGAATTGAGTATTGAGGAAGGCTGAGCTTGTGTGGTCTAAAGAATGTCAAACAAGGTGATTAATGCCGTGAGTCCCACATATTGCCAAGATAATGGCTCTGTGGCATATTTACTATTACCGTCGTCACATTTTTTCCTTATTACGTATCCGGTTACTCCCTGTTCTCAAATATGGCTAAATGAAACCTAATACGCACAATAATGTCTTTACAGAGACCTTTTTGAGGCAGATTACTTGAATAGCTGATAGCTTCTTGTACGCTTCCGCAGATACGAACAGCCATTGCATTGTTAGTAGGAATTCAAATTCAAACCAAAAGATATTTACGTCCGTTCCATTCAGTGTTATCTCTTCGGGTGAGCTCATTGATTTAAAAGGTATTTATTATGTTTGCAAGGTTTCTAAAAATTTTCATTATGGCAGATTCATCATGATATATAATGCACAGTAGAATTTACATAAGTACTAAATTCTTTGTTCGATGAAGGTTTCTTCTTTCTCGAAATTATGTAGAATGTACAGAGGAAAAAAGCGTTTCATCAGCTCACATATTAGATTGGATAGGTTGCATGAGGATAGGCATAAAGACACGAGCATTTTGGGTTTTGGGTAAGATTAAATCCTCTTAATTTATCCTACATTTACTTCAAGTTAGCTCCAAAAAATACTTCCTACAAAGCTAAAGCCTAAATTAGGCGAACTAAGACGGGAAATTATCCATACAGAATACATTATAAGCTACTGAAATCAAAATATTACCTAGACCTAGTGCCCTCGATTCAATCTATATAGTGAGACATTTTACCTTAAAGTAACCATACCTAGTGTTTCAACCCTCAAAGCATACCTGTTCAAAGAAAAAATGGCAAACGTGCCAATAACTTAACCTACAAACCACAAATAATTCCCTGGAAACATTTTCCATAAATTACCAGCGTACCATTTACGGTTCAAGCCAACCTCAAATGTACTCAACGCAAGTTTTAAATACAGTTATTTTGATGCAACTCTTTCCTTGTCGATAGGGTAAGAGAAATTCAGGGAACAGTTGGAATCCTCATAATAACAAATTACACCGATTCAAGGAAAAACTAAAATAGTAAAACCTTTCCTGGCAACAGCACACCGAGTCAAGGGTCATCGTGTCCTTAATTAAGGGAGAGAGTTGCCAGAGCTGATATTCCTATGCTCGTAAACTAAGAGTGGAAGGAATTGATGAATATTTTATGAAAGAACTTGTACTATGTACTTCATGTGAGTATGTACGAATGGGTTTGGCCGTCCTAGGCAATTAATGTGCTTAACAATACACTTGAAAATAAAACAACTTCAAGCTTGTACATACATTCGGATAATTTTAAATTGGGAGTCTTTATTTCTCCTACCACAGACCCATTCAATAATAGTTATTTTGTTGATTATTTGCCCCAAATAAGCTTGCAGGGGAAATAATCCAATTGAAAAAATAAATACCACTTTTTTTAAGACTGACTGTAATCAAAAGGAACGTGTGTTTTGACGGAAGAATGAGATATTACTATTTTTGCTATCACAAGTATAAAATTATCGCTCAAGGTTCCCCTCTCAGTGGCTTCCCACAGTCTGCAGTCGCTCTCCTTTTGTAATGTAAAAAAATGCTCAACGTCAAAGTTAAAGTCAAGTTACCTTTTGAAACTAATGTAACGTACATTTATATTCACTGAGGTGTGCTCTCATGATTGTAAGTTGACGTAAGACAAAGATTTGTACATGAATGCTCAAGATATCCCGCCTCAGTTGCCACAGCTATAATTCATTGTTCAAAGGGTGAAAGAGCTTTCATTTTCAACCTCTCTACCCAACAACCATGCCTTTTCACAGTAACGCTCTATCTAATTTGTCTTTACAGGGAGTAGACTCGCTTGTTTTGAGAGGGTTTAGCTTGAAAAGAATTACGTACTTTCATATATACTTATTTGACACCAGAATAAGTAGCTCCGAAAGCACATTCCCGTCAAGGATCATACAAATATTACATGATGTAAAAAATTAAACCGAATTTCTTCTCTTTACACCTCTGCATTTTCTGAATGGAAAAACCATGTAACTTTCACACTAGTTTTATCCTTACTATATCACATACGTACACGCACATGATTTCCCTTATAGCAAAAACATACGGATAAAGAAGTAAACTCTTGCCATAGTTTAGGAGAGGAAGAAGAAAGTACTAGAAGTACTAGAAAGTAACTTTCTCCTCAGAAATTTTCTTTCTTATTGAACTTGTAAAATTGGTTGAAATCAGTATTTTAAGGGGGAGAGTAGTAATGTATTACAATGGGAAGAGGAGGAGTACTTTTAAAATACGTACATTTGACTACCCTGTAATTGTATTTTTCAATTTCAACATTTTCAACGTATTCAAGATTCTGATAATAATACTTTGGGAAACAGACACCTTGAGGGCTAAAATGGAAACTTTTGAAAAGCCCCTAAAAACCCTCACTGACTCTGCAAAAGTTTTCATAGGTAAAGTCAGTCAGAGTATACAAGACAAACTCTCTAAAAGGATATGATTAATGTTACGGTACATATTGCATGCCTCAGCGAAATATTTCTATGTACCTACTCTCCTCTCGTTAGAATGACCGTATATTTATATAGAATTTAATTCCCCAATCTATCCTACACATGCGGAGGTGTGCTGGGGCTTCTGTGAAAGGGAGGAAGCATAGAAGCGCAAGTGATTGTTGGCAGGATGGTTCTCCCGTTCTCTCAGTTGCAACAGAATATCAGATTTAGTTGACATAATTTCCTTTTCGGATTTACTCCTCTGTGTATGTGTTCACTATAAACTTTCATGGGAATACTTATTGTCTATTGTCATCGAAGGAAGGCAGGAGTTGGAAGGACAGGTTATCTCCAGAGGGAAAGTTGACGTTCACTCATGCAACAGTAGCATTACGGCCTCGGTAGGTAGAAAAAGAGAGAGAGAGAGTCAGCGTTTCCTTCATGAAAATACTCATTGATGTATAATATGTAAGTCTTAGACTTATACAACAATAAAGATGCACTACTCTCCCTATGGTTTAAAAGTATATGGGGAAACAATTTTACCTTTTGTGGGGAAGGAAAAGGTTCAATTTTTAATCCACGAAGCCCACCAAAACGAGACAAGACAAATTCCCTCTCTCAATTGTAAACCTGTCCATTTACTTTATGTACGCACTGTAGACGATATACTTACTTGCATGTTGAATCCCATTGTTATTAGTTATGCCATTGCAATGGAAGACGAGATGATGAGAAAGTGAAAGAAAATCGTTGTGAGAAGATGATGGCTTTTTTTTTATATACGGAGGAAACTTGATGAGGTGAAGGTTATCTGGAAGTGTTTGTCAATGGCAATGAAATGATGACTTCTTCTCTACACAGATGCTTACACTTCCAAGCAGATCCTGTATGAATGGAAGGATAATGCAGCCGTAGCAGCCGTTAGCTATGCTGAAGGAATTGGCTTAGCTCTGTCCCAGTTTGATCTAATTAGCAGCCCTTATAAAAATTTAAGCGTGAGAAGAATGGAAGGCAAGTTTATATTCTCATATGTTATTATTGGCTAAGTCAATCAAGTCAATGTGATGTTAATTTTTTTAGATTGGTTGAGAGATTTTGACTTTATTGCTATTGATGCCAATTTAAAGATCCATTGTTTATTATGAAAAAACCGTGAAGAGAAGGTTTAGTGGAGAAAAATTAGTGTTTGCCGTAAACATTTGAAATATTACATTTACACAGCATTTATTAACCATTAAATATTTTACTTCAAAATTGTTATCATTATATTGTGTCGGAAGGCAAATACTGTTGCAGTATCAGTGAAATAATTTGTAGTAATAAACTGTAGTAATTAGAAAGTGAGGAAGAATTTGTAGTTGAAGGATTATGACCTACTTGAGAATTATGAGGTTTAAAACTTAGGAGGTATTACAATGGTTAGGAAGAAGTGTAAGCTAAAAGATGGAAAGGACGGCTTTTGTCGCGAAGAGAGAGAGAGAGAGAAAGTTAACTGATGTAATGTGCACCGCAGTTGCTTCTATATTTTCAAAGGGGTTGGAGGCACCTTTGTTCTGTAGAATCTTTTCATCTTTATTGTTAGAGAAAGTTAGATATAATGCTGCGGGGGGATTTTTATTTCAAGAATTGATAAGATTTCGAATTTTTTCCTTCCCTTTTATGTATTTTTTCAGTATATCTGTATAGCTACATTTTTATATATATTATATATATAGATGTACGTATGTATATGTGTTTATTTATGTACAATAATTTGGTTCTTTGCCTTCCAGGAGATTTTTCTGTCCTTCAAGTGAATTTTAACTTGGTCCGATTTGCGGGTTACTTTTTGATTCAAATGTAAGTTAGTTTATTTTTGAGAGAGGGAATAAAAATGATGTGGACTTACGTGATTTGTTTTTAAATTCTGAAAAACTGACTCCCTCAAAATTCCAGATACGTTCCTTGTATACTGATTGTGGTGCTAAGTTTCGTGGGATTTTTCATTAATCGTGAAGCGACGAGTGATCGAGTTGGATTGGGTGCGGCTTCCTCATTTAAATTTATTACAAGTGCTGGAGTTGAGTGGGTTGAGTGTGTGTATTGAATTGTGATTATTAGAAGTTTAATGATGACCTTTACAAGTCTATGCTACCATTATCCACAGGTGTGACCTCTATTCTGACTTTAAGTACCATCAGTTTGGACACCAGAAATGATCTTCCTAAGGTATGCTCACATTATATTAGTATGATTGCTTTCTTTGGAATTTTCCTTCCCCATTCCTTTCAACTAGCACAAGCATCTCATGTACATATATTCTCAAGGGTTATTGCTAAAGTTGATGGCGTCAAGTTGGAGACGCCATCAAACTTCCACCTCCAACTGAATATCATTCCTTTTCTTGAGGCTTTAGTTATTTTCCTCCTTCACACAGTGAAAAAGGCTTGAGCAAACCTTTTTCTCCACAGTTTCAATGACCGGCTAGAGAAATACAATCATTGATTTTCACGGAAATTAGCCTTGATTTTTCTTGAGCACGCAGTCTTTACATGTAAGGAAGATTCAGACAGTGGAGAGGAGAAGGAAAAGGCACGCACCCCCTAACAGGATGGGTAATATTCCTAAAAGATAACGACTCCGCTTAATAATTACATATCTAGACAACATCCTCATTTCATTCCACGGTTCAAGTTATAAGTCTCGCAGACAATTATTTTCCCACGGGAAGTGCAACCGCGTAGCCCAATGGCTAAGAATTTTTCAGCTTTTAAGAAACCGAGAGTGGAAATCTTGTCTTAGTATTGATTGATGCTGCTGTTTCTCTCAGAGCGGAAATTTGATGCGCTTTTATCATAACAATGCGTCAATATGTTTTCCTTAATGGGCTTCTTCTGGTCAAAAGAAAAAACGTGGTTCAAAGGACTTCATTTTTTTTATTAACTAACAATAACCTTAAAAATACTAATGTGAGTATGGACGGGATAAAAGTAGAGAGGATTTAGAAAGAGTACATAGAATTTCTTTAAGTGCATATGTAGAGTATATCCCTTGAAATTTCATCCTCTTGTCCGTGTTAATATCTAATGAGCACTCGTATGTACAAGTACATATAGGGCAGGTAGAGCTAGAGCTTCCTGAAGTTGCAATGAAAGAAGAATTGTGAGTGAAAGCTCAGCCTTGTCTATAGTGCCTGCTCTATATGTAGTTGGCCCAGAATTACAAATGAGTGAAATCTAACAAAAGGAAATCTATATTTAAAATATTGGATGAGGAAAACATTGTAGAAACTATATTTGATCCAATATGAATGATAATGAAGAACATATCCTATGCATCATCCACTCCGAGTCAGTCAGTTGTCATGTGCTGCATTTCAAAGGACTTAATCTGAGGCCAGAAGCATCACTCGTGTAATTTCCCCTTTGATCTCCAAGCATTTTTCATGTATAGGGCTACATACCACCACTAGTCCCACTACATGACTACGTCACGCAGGAGTAACTAATGCAGATGATTATTGATAATAAATAAAATAGGGGAAAGCATAGGAGATGGAGAATTTCTTTGAAGCGGTCATATTGGCTTGGAGTCATGATCCTATGAAAGAATTTTCAGCTCTTTTTCCCTTCAGCTTTTAAAGGCTGATTAACAATGAATTTCATTACTGGATAAAATGAATGAATGAAAAAGAGTGAAAACTTGAATTTATTAGCTTGATCCGAGCTTCTGTTCTACTAGGCTGATATGCGGAACTTACTGGTCTGTATGTTTACAATTATTCTAATCCTCCTTTGTCCAATGTTTTACAATAGGTCCACTACGCTACAGCCCTTGACTGGTTCCTTATAATGAGTTTCGGCTTCGTAATGGCTACTTTATTGGAATTCGCAAGTGTTCATTATTTTACGAAGGTAAGCGGTGAATTTTTATATGCTTTTAAACGGACGGCTATTTTTACTGACAGTCGTTGTCAGTTCTACGACAGAGTACCATGGTTAGGGGATTGGACTCAACGCAGAAGTACTTACCATTATATATTAGTAGTATGCTAGAGGAAGAATGAGACTTGAGTGTTCAGTTGTGAAGTGGCAAGTATTATTTAAAAGAAAATGGTAATTTAGTAAAATCTATAGGGGTAGATACGTGAAGAGAAAAGTTGGGAGAGAAAATTAGCCTCAAGTACAAATTCAAGGATTGCGATTGGTAAAAAAAAATCGATGTACATATATAGATAGTGAAAGGGCTTGTGCAAGGATTTTCAAGCTTATTTCCATTAAAGTATATGAAAAAAAGGTTCCTTCCTTTTTTGCCTTGAGCTCATGGGAGATGTGAAATTTCAGTGTGGTTCTTGTAAAAGAAGAAGTTGAAGTAGGGCAAATACCAGCTAAATACAAACGTTTCCAGGCTCAAGAGTGATTGTGTGAGTGTGTGTGTGTGTGTGAATGCTATAGAGAACAGAAATCTTACATTAAAATTTTTTAAACCTTAAAGAGCGGGGAATGTATAAGGAAAGTAGCAATTGAGGAGCTTGGGCCAGACGTATAGTTGAAGAATTTTTCCCTTTCAGGAGCGATTACTTAAGTTACAGAGGATTTCACGAGTCCCAAGCGCCTTGTCGTGTTCATGTTTCTCAGATTTGTAAGGGGGGAATTCTAGTAGAGACTCATTCCTACACACTTTCCCTCCCATAGAACTGAATGGTTTTCCCTGATATGGTAAGTATTTCGTTGACGGGTACAAGAGAAAAAAATCCTGTAATATTTGCCCTAGTATTTGCCAAATCCACTTTTTTTTAACAATTTCCAACTTTTGACTCATTCAGAGTTTCATTGAGTCTCGGATGAAGTGTGAGGTGAAGTCCATGAAAATTTTCTTCATATACTCTAAAAGAAATGAATTTTTTCTATTTCTCTCCAATTTCCTATTTCCATTTTTCTGTTTCAATTCCTTGAGAATTTTTTACAGAGCATTCGTCCCGAAATTTACGCTTCTTGGGTGTTTTCATCCCTCTCTGCCTGCTCTGCTCGCCCTTACCCATAGCTCTGTATAGAAATGTGTATTCTGCAGAGACACAATTTCCTTCTTTCATTTGTATCTCTCACATGGAAACGTTCAAGGATGTGGTGGCTCTTTTTAAACAAGTCATTGCCCCATGAGAAAGAGTCAAGAGGGACAAGAAGAATATTTCTGCTATTTTTTCCCAATGAATACAATACAGTTTTTTTGTCTCATAGATTATAATAATAATTTCATTTCTTTACAATTTTTTAATATAACCTTTGTGAAGATATGTACAAAATACGATTAGCCTTTGGTTACAATAGCGTCAGTAGTTGGGAGAAAGTCAAAAAAAATGATATTTTGAAAATGTTTAACTCTTCCAAAGATTAACTCAATTAATCAGTGGAAAATCCCAGTGGATTTTATGAGCTTCCAAGGTTCCTCTCTAACGGGAACAATAAATTCAACGAGATTATTTTTGTACACGTTTCGCATGATATCCTATGCATATAGATATATATTTCTATACACATGCAAATACCTTCACTTCATAAGCATGGGCTATCGTCGTTGTTATTTCTCTTTTAAAGCTACTACTACTTCTACAACAAGAAGAAGAAGTTGAAGTTGAAAAGGCAGTCTGTGAATTGTAAGGAACTTTCATGGGAATTGTATTTAAGAGTAAGTGAAAGAGTGGTGGTGCTTTTTGGATAGTAGTGGAGAAAAAACCCTCTTGATACATTGCAACCGTTTTCGCTGAATGTCCTTTATGTGATCTTTTCTTTCCTTCCCAGACAAACATTTCATATTGCGTCTCTCACAAAACCACACAAGTTTAGCTCTGTTTACCAAGCCCTCCTCAAATGGAACAAGTGTATGTATCATTGTGTGTGAGTATAAAAGCAGAAGCTAAACAAGACAAATAATCGAGACGGACTGATTAAAACCTCTAAGCAAACATGTGCTATAGTGTACTCACTCATGTATCATAAAAGCACTGGTTTTCTCTCATATGTGAAACCAGTATAGTCGCACGCACCTTTTTCTTGTTCAGTTTTCAAAAATCTTGTTCAATGTTGTTGTTATCGGAGTGAGTTGGCAGTGGTAAATGACTTTGTTGGAGGAAATTAATCGTCTGTTAAACTCTCAAATAGAGAATGTCACTTAAATATTTCTCATTACGACTAGCCTACATCCTCTCAACATATCAATCTTCCCTTGCTTTCAAAATTAGCCCACTGCACTGTAGAGTTTTGAGTAGAAGACTCGAAAGCTATAAGCTCTTCCCGCTACACGCAGTGCACGCACAAGCGTTTCCCTTACATATGGAATATAGAAAGGAGGAGGAAGCCAAAAGGAGGATGATTTGATGAAGAACAATATTTACAGAGTATTAGTCAAAAGTGGTGTGTTACTCTCCACATGTATATATTTACTCTCATTGCTCCATTAGCTGTCAATGTGTTAATGGGAGAATGAGATTTGGAAATTTGAAGAGTCATTTGTGGGAAGAGCATATGTCTCTTTTGGGGTGTCAATCAGAATGATAGTTACTTGGATGGAATATTTGGGAGGGAAAAAGTGAGGGTGAAAGAGGAGAGAAAGAGTTGAGTTGGAGGAGAATTTTGAGAGATACAATAGTTGCTGTTGTTCGTCATAAACAAAAGAAGTTTAAAGCATAAGAATGGGATGAAATTTGTTCTGGCTGGCATGGGATTACACCCTTAGGAAATTCTTGTAGCGTCTTGTAAAGTTCAACTTTCCCGTCAAACTAGTAATTTTCTTGGTTGATCAGATTTTCTTGGCGGAAATTGGATTTGTTTTTACTTTGGATCCTGGAATGGATGAGAGTCTGCTACTTGGGCGAATGAAAGGAATTAGCTCTGGCGTATGTAGGAGCCTTGTTCCTAAATTAGTTTTGTTTACCAAAGAGTTATACGAGAGTTGATGAAATTTTTAAATGGCGAGTTGACACGTTCCAAACTAATATTTCCTCATAATGGACTCCATTTTTTTCAATTGCTCCTGCTAGTGTATGGTGTATTGTAGATGCTTGAAACTTCTGGAGTCGTTTGGTCTCATCCGTGAGCTCTATATATTTTTTATATGGAACAATACACGAGTTGGCATGAACTGGCAGGGCTCTCAGGATAAATGGATTATTTTTCATTGAGTATCACTAGTCAGTATATTGACAGTAAAAATAATTATATTCAAGTGCTTTGCTCAAGGGAGACGTGTGAGAATTTAAGGGAAGTAAATATTTTGTTCAACAAAAATATCCTACGTATTTATTACAAAAAATTAGTAATTTTTCAACCCTTTTCGCACCTGTTAAAAATCCTTATGTTGGTTACTAAAATAAGCCACCCTCAGTATTACTAAAATGGTGCTGATATCCATGTAATTTTTTTATATGGAAAATTTTGGAGCCTCAGCCCTACAACTTTGAAGAATGCTACTTTAATGTACATTATATCTTATCAGCTACGTTCAAAGGAACATGACCAAAGGGGAGAGCCGCGGAGTGACCCGAGAGAAAAATTTCTTATCAATCCTTCCTACTTTTTGTTCGTAGTAGTGCGTGAGCCAACGGACCTGTATAAAGCTACACAAGGTTTTTAGCACCATATATAAATAGATATATCCTATCCTTCCTACCTCTGCACATGGTGAGAGTATGTGAGGAAAGGAAAGGAAGCGTAGGAGGAAATATAGGTAATTTAATTCCTCCCCAGCATAATCATATTGAGGAGTTGATAAAATTGACACGAGGATTCCTTCAAAGGCTAACCAAACCAAGTTCTATGGCTATTGAATTTAGAGTTGGAGAAATCCGAGCCTATACATTTGGATTTACCTGTGAATGGTGTGTGGGGGGGGTGGAGGGGAAAGTGAAATAAGGTGAAATTGTGGAGTAGTAAAAGCGGGAGAATAGTATTGATTTAAAGTATTGAATTCCCAGGATTTTTCCCCTCCATTCAGTTGAATTGAGGAGAAAAGTAAGGGGAAATAGTCCAATTATCTAAGCTGTTTCAATTTAAGCGTCTTCAATGTTTGACAGGGTTCCTTGACTGATTGCAGGTTGAATTATTCATGCGAGGGAAATGGTGGTGTTAATAGGAATTGAAGGAACAGCTTCCTATAATAATTGTGAGGAAATTCCAATTAAATTAGTAAAGAGGGTCATATGTGGGATCCCCAGCGTGAATGCTTGGCTCAAAGCCAGATGAGAGTGGTTAGAGTGAAGTTGTTGCCTCATTTGAATGCATTAGTAAAATCGAGACAAAAGGTTCAGGGGGGTAGAGAGATTAAATTGATTTCATTGAGTTGTATTAATCTGAACGATAGTACAGTGCAGTGGGAAGAGATGCTCCGTAGATACGCCATAGGTAGGTAGGCCTGCCTTGTTTAATGGTAAGGAGAGATAGTAGAGAAAAGAGCCAACTTCCCATGTATGACCCAACCGCTCGTGCCTCCTCTACACTCACAAATACCAGAGAGAAAGGTGACTTTCATTATGAATTCCCCTACATTGCAATCTTCTTGACATGTGTCATGCACTGCTGGAATTATGCAACCTGAATAAATCTCTTTGTTAACAACGCTATATTTGCATAAGAAAATTTCACACGTCCTTTTTCTTTTCTCTTTCTCTCTCTCTCTCTCTCTCTGTCTCTCTCTCCCCCTCAAACTTGTTTTACTATTTACGTGCGGATCTTATTACTCTGATCATTATTATTATTATTATTATTGTATCATGCAAAAAAAATGCAAGGGAGGGGGAAAATATTTCATGACCTTCCCTTTTTCTCTCTCCTCACTACTAACACTAGTTATTACTCATCCTATGGATGAAATAACCACACACATACAAAATATATAGAATATGGAGATAGTCACAAAATCGTTGACAGAAGAAGAGCGAGGACCGGCCCAAGAGCTCTATAATTCAGCGTCATGAAAGCGTGAAGTGAAGCCCAGCGGAATGCGGTTTATCCCCAAACTACAAACATGCTCCTCTGAATCACGCTTTTCTCTCTTTTCACATTTGCAGCCACCATAGCTAACTAATTCTGGGAGATAAACCCTAGATATGTAATATAATGCATAATTCATTTTGACGTTAAATCTACTTCAAATGGATCCCATACTTCCCGTCTCCTTCTACACACTGTTCAGGGTGTTCAACATCAACTTAAGCAATGTTCCTGTCTTCCTTTGGATTCTCAGCCTATATAGAGAGGACAACTTGGAGGACGGAGAAAGACAGAAGGGTGAAAGGACAAGCTTGAGGAGATGAGAAGCTTTTTTCTTTTTCTCTGGCTCTCTGCTTTCTCCTTATGGACGGAAATACATTCGTATATTGCTAGCATATATGATAGCATTGCTAGAGTTCCCTTGTAAAGTTCATATATATTGTAGTTATAGAGAAGGCATTTGACTCTGGATGTGTTCGTGTATGTGTGTGTGTGTGTGTGTACATGCAGAAACACACAGATGGGAGGTACGGTGGAATGGGAATCAAGTGCAGTATCTGTATACAGGCCGTTTATGCAACTACTCGGCCCATTACTCATTCATGAATGTGTCAGGCAATTTAGAAGGGTTACTGGTCTAGAGACTGGGACTCAAGCTGTATTTTTCTATCTTGAGCTATCCTTGAGTATATATGGACTTTGTTCATAAGACATCCTCGGATTACCACAAAATAATACTGAGGAGGAGGAGGAGGAGAAGTAAAGGAAAGAGGATATGTGTATTTTTGTAGCTCCTCATGTCCTCATTCATGCCACGCTTATTTTCTATTACGAAATCAAATTTTTTTTTATATGCATGGAATCATCTCACATTCAATTTCCCATTGGCTTATCCCAAGCTCATTTATGAGTTTCTTTTAGATGGTGTCATTTTCATGTTCCTCCGTTTTCCTTTTGAGGACTTGGAGGGAGTTTGGGGAGACAGTGGAGCAAGCATCTGTTCCTTTTTGAGGGATTATTCACTCTATTTAGTGGTGTTTTTTTTTCTCTGCAAATAAATTACTACTACGCGCGCTGAGAGATCAAGGCTCAAGTATAATATGTTGAAACGTCTGCCTAATTTCACACACTTTTAAATTTATTCATGAGTCTGAGAAATTGAATATTATTATTCCTCTGAGCTAATATACAATATACTGGGGTGTGAATCCAAGCTCTAATAATCATAGATGATGAGCAAGATTTACTTTTTCTATTCAAGTTCCTTCTTTTACTCCATAAACATATCATGGAGAGAGTTTCCCTAGGCTTGTACTCCCATTTATGTACTAACAGGACAGAGAAGTGCAATTTGATTTTTAAAAGCTCTTATTCCATCCGCATTTCCCTTAGGCTTTTTCCCAGGCTCATATTACCTTGCGAAGAGTCTCATGAAACGAAATATTAGCTTATTACTTGAAGCATTGGAAATATTTAGTACAATTTTAAATCCCTCAAGGTACTTTCATCAAAAAAAGTGTTCCTTCGATTATAGGAACATAAAAAGGGCTCAACAATAAAGCTTTTTCTATGGAGATAAGGATATTTCTTGTTCCAAGCCAAGGAAAACCGAACACTTTTTATTTATTCATGGTTTGTGTCATAGAAAAACTTGTTTGTAATGTATCTGATCCATCCAAACGTATATTCCCACAATCGTAGTCTCAAAGGGATTGTACACATACGAGATGTGACCATAAAAAATGTATCGAGTATTTGACCAGAACAATTGCTTCATACAGTAGCTACCAAAGTACGAACAACGTTTATAGATAATACAAGAGGAAATAATTCTACTCATAAAAATAAATTGAGTAGGAGTAAAATCCCTTTGTTTTCATTTTGTAAGTATAAGCTATCCGTAGATGGAGCTCGCTCCCTATCTTTAACATAGAAAACAAGTTGAGCTAGAAATGTGGCTTGAAATAGCACTGATATGACACAAATGACCGAAATTACCATTTCCTCAAAACATTTTCTCTCTCACGTTTATTTTTCTCACTACCACAGTGGAGGGACAAAAGGCTCAACAGGAGTAATTATAGTGAGAAAAATAATATGCAGTATACCTTTAGATATAAGACACTATTGACAGAGGGGTATTTCTTTTTGGACTCCCTTTAGTTTTCAGGAAGAAGAGGAGAAAAAAAGACAGACATAGCAACAGAGCTGGAGTGACATTTACTCTTGTTTAGAATAAAGAATTATTTCTTTGGAAAAGAATAGTATAAAAGAACGTAAGATAATAATTCGTGGAGCTTAATTTTAATGGCGTGACTCGGGACAGGAAGTAGATGGTGAGCAATAATTCAAATGTCATGGAAGGGAAATTTATATGAGGGGTGAATTCTTACTACACAAATACATACACACTGCTACAATACTACACACTCCTCCTATTTGAATAAAGACTGTCCTCAGCTATCACTTTGTGCTTATTTCATAAAGTGGTTGTAGCCAGCTCCTCAGTCTGTATACACAGATGATTGTCATTTGTTTGAACATGAGCTGTCCCCTATGTGTACATGTTTAGTAGGAGCGGGAGGAAAAAGAAAGCAATCTTTGTTTTTGCATGGGACATGCATAAGAGCCACTACTCCTTCACTATCTACTCCAACAACTGTATCTACGTCAAAGGGAGGAAGGGGAGAAGGATGAAATTCAAGTAAAGAGAAATGATAAAATTGATGAAATAAATCTTATTCTATTTGTACAGTACATATACGGCACTCTTGGGTAAAAAATATGATAAAAGTGTACTTTTCTATTCCCTTGTTTTACTTTGAGTTGTCTTTTCTAGGTACAAAAATTGGTTTCGTTATTGACATACATGAGTAGTTCTGAGTGAGTAGAGAGAAAGAGAAAGAAAGAAAGAAAGATGTAGGGAAAGGCCTGGGATAAAAGTCTTCCCTCCCATCATTTCTTTCGTCTGGGTGTCTCTGCTTCCCAGGAGTTGCTCTTCTCTCCATCTTATACTACTATACTTGGGCTATATTGTACTCCATGGTTTTTGACACACTCGAGTGAATGAACAGTTCCACAAGATTGTGACAGACTGTGCTTTTTTCCTCTTCATACATATTACATGTGTTTGGCATCAGATGGAGAGGGATTTTCTTTCTTTCCCTCTCACTCATATTCTTCCCCAATTTTGATGTAGTCGAAGTAGTTGTAGTAGTCATTCAGCTCTTCCTTCCTTGATTGTAACAAAGGCCAAAGTAGGAATTGAAGAGTCAAGGAAAAACAAGGAGAGGGCAAAGGACCTTGTCTAAATACTTTGTAGGGCGGAAGTATAAAAGATGTCAAGTTTTCAATGCAGATTGAGATATTCTTTTTATTTTTATTTTCGGGCAACTTTTTCCCCTACATTTTTACTTGTAATAAAAGGATCCGGGGAGCTCATTATAATGACAGTAAAAGTTGAGTAGACTGTAGCGTGGGAAAAAATTGAATTTACTCTCTTCAAGGAGTAAGGATTTCTATTGATGTTGTGTGTCTCTCTCTCTATTGCGTCCTTGTATACAAAATCGGTGTATTTATGGTTAGTCGTTAATGACTCAGCATGTGAATTAATAGGAGGAGAGAGAGAGAGAGAAAGTTCCCTACACACTGTCTGACTAATGCGGATTACCAGGATACAGTTTATTCCTTGATTATACACTAACGTATCTTTGGAGGGAAGTGTTGTGGTTGGAGTAGAAAAATACAAAAGTTACTTTAGCTTTCTCCCTCAAAAGGCTGCTCTGGCGGTTAAGAAAAGGGAGGAGAGATTTATTTGGAAGGAGTAATGATGCTTCAAGTAGCTTTCTACGTGATGAGTTGAGCTTTCAAACCATGAAAGCCAGATACATTCGTAAGATAAAGCTTTGTGGTTGCTCCTACTTTCCTCGTCTACCTCACTATACTTACTATGCTACAAGATTGAGACAGATAAAGTCTGGGTTTGAAGTGTTTCCTAATAACTGGGTGAATACAAAAAATAGCGAGGGAGAGGAGCAGTTCTTTGATTAGTGTAAAATGATCGGCTCAAGTTGAAAGACTGAAAAATTTCAAAAGTCTCGCTTACATTATTATTACTCACTATTTAAGTGTATCTAGGAAGGATTAGAAATGTAATAGGATGAGATTTGAGAGCAGTAGTAATATAATAATATTTGTGGATTTGTCTCCCTCAGGTTGGAAGTGGAGAGCGTGGGGAAGCTTTTGGGGCTGAGGAAGAGGAGTGGGAAGAGCCAACTGAGAATCCTTCTTCGGACTGGACAGGAGGACACAAAAGCCCCCAAGTGAACTGCTCCATTGTCTATAATGTACTTGGAGTTACTTACCTTACTTACTTACTTATACGGTCACTTTATGTTCCCATTAACTCTGAAGTCTACTTTGGTTGTAGTTCCTTATACACGTTTTATATATATGAAGAGTAGTCCTGTATAAATGACAATGCTTGTGTAAGGAGCTATTACGCATGTAAAAGGGAAAGGAATGGCAGTGAAAGTTTGTTTGAAGCTCCCTTTTCTGTCAGTTATTTGTCAATTAGAACAATTGTAAATGTCATGTGTTTTGTGTAAGGCTCTGCATGAAATGTCGATATGATGTGATGTGCTAGGGAATTATTCATGTTCGTCATGTCTGTCTGTGTGTGTGTGTGTCTGTGTGTCTATATGTGTGTGTTCTAAAGGATCACCGGCATTTCGGATGGCGAAGTCCAGTCGAGATATTTGACACACCGTCAAAGTCAATGGAGAGTAAGGAGACACAAACGGAGAAGAAAATGTCATGTTTTTCTCAATTCCTCCGATGTCTCGTGGCGGATGAGGCATACCGGCGGGAGAGACAAAAGTCAGTTGCGGGTGAACGGTCCACGAACAGCGTCTCGAAAATTGATAAAATTTCCCGAGTTCTCTTCCCTGTCTCGGTAAACTTTTATTTTGCATTATTAGGGAGATATAAGCAATATTTGAGGACAAACTTTGCCATTTTTTTGCCATATTCGCCCAGCTTTTTTTTTCAACCATTATTATATAGCCATGTTTTCGAAGACAATGGTGGGGGTGGGAGGGGGCAAGGCTGGAAAAGTGTGAGAATGATGGGAACTACTACTCCTCTCACTATACACTCTTTAACTTAACTATAGAATCTTGTTGAGAGAGGAATTTTTTTTTGCGTGGATTTTTTTTTCATACTTTCTCTCGCTCTCTCTCCTTGGCTCTCTCATGTAACCTCCGTGTGTATCACATCACTCAACAACTTCCTCAGGCTCTAAGTTTTATGCTCAAAGTTATATTGTTCTGTTCACGCAGTTCTTCTTTCTCAACTGCTTCTACTGGGGAATGTACAGCTACTTGCATGACACATGTGAGCGGAAGAATCATCCCCAGACAAGCTTTCGCTCCTCGTCGCCCTAAGCTACAAGAACAGGGAGGCCTCTCGACTCTCGCCATGGATTTTCATCTTAATCGTCCCCCCATTCAACTTATGTCTTCAGTTCTTTCCTATACGCTCTTCATGGTTTTTTAGAATATAAAAAAAACCACTTTAAAAACGTTGCGGAGGATGCTTAGAGAGAATATATATATGTATGTATCCATGTATACATACATGAGTATGGAAAAAACGTATATGTATGATGGAAGCAGGCTTCTACTTTTTTCTTGTTTCACCACAAAATGAGATTAGTTTTTCATCTGAATTCCATGAACCAGCATTTTTAGTACTCATTTAGAGTAAGAAATTTGGACAGGATAAAATAACTAGGGAGTAAATGGGAGATGATGTGCTTTCGATAATGAACTGATGCTGAAAGAAAGCCATTTCCTTCCACTTTATGTACATTGAAAACTTGAGGGTTATTTTACTTGATTTAAAATTTAAATTTCAATGATATCCCCATGGTGTAAGCTGTAAATATAGTAACATTTCCTTCTTTTCCCATCTTCTTCATCTCTTTTTTTTAAAGGACGTTTGTAATTCATATGTATAGATACGTACATATTTATTTATGTATATATATATACACGTATATATATATATATATATATTGCCTTCGTATAATAACGTGAAACATTGAATGTTTATTTTTTCTTACGTAGAGGTTACATAGCTATATTTTTTTCGGGTATGTACATATATGTTATGGTTGTACATTATTTTTCTTTTTTTGAATTTTTCAATCCTCCAATTCGGTCCCGAAAATCCACAGTGGCTTTCCTTCAATGGTGGACAAGGGTGTGTGTAGAGAGACTATCCAACAGTGTACTTCGTCCTTAAAATCCATCAAAAAATGATAAAGTATTCAAATTATTATTGTTGCACATTTCTTATCTTATATATTATTATTTGTTGATGTAGTTTTGAAGCAAATATTTATTTAAACTTAAAAACTCTCCTACTATGAAATTCAATTCAGTTCTGGAGTGGCTATCAGCATGGGAATTTCTCATGTTAACATCAAATGTAGATATGTATTAGAACATTTCCCAGTATTTGTTTTTTGTGAGTGTAACTTTAAGGTTTTTTTTCATAGATTTCGAAATTACTTTGCTTGTTGTAAAACAATTATTATTACTATTATTACTTGTTCAACTCAATATTTGTAACCGTGTAACCCTTGCTCCTTGGAAATGTATCTATCCGAGTCGATGAGAATAATAAAATTCTGGATGAAATTCTGGCTTGGAGCAGTTTTGAGCCAAAACCTTATTTGGCTTGAAAATACAAAAGAGGAACAACAAGAAAAACCTATTACATATTTCATGTTGGCTTTATTCAGGGAATCGTGAATAAAACAAAAAAATGAATTTAATGTTAAATACTTTGTGCTCTGTTTGCATCAATCACTTATTTTCTCTGAATATTTTCAAGGATCACCTGCTTCATACTCATTTGGCGATTTATGGAAGAGAAAGACGAAGGAGAGTAAACTGATGAAAGCGAACATGAATTTTAAATCATCATAATACATATTCCATTGCATTATTGGTGAAAACTTGGGAAAATTTGTTTTGAAAATTGTGAGGGACTCATTTCACATGGTAGTATTTATTATACTTATTATTGGTAGTGACTATATAGGGCGAGAGCAATAGGGAATGTTGGAAAATGAGATATTAATAAGTTAGAAATCAAGTCTGACTTGAAACTTAGCCAGTTTAAAGAGTTAAGCCTATGTTTTTTTGTATGATTTTTGTTTTAAATGGCGGCAGACAATATTAAGCTGCTTGTAGTATAAAATGGTACTGATATACAGTAGCAAGGGCTGTAAGTAATTTAGTTAAAATTCTCATCTTAATAATTTTATACAAATGTGCATAGTAATAGAATTTCTACAGTCCTGACTTAAGTTCTGGAATGACGAAGGAAAACAACAGCAACAACAACAACAAATGATGAAGAAACGAACAAATCAGATTGGACTGAAAATTTTCTTAGGACTGAATATAATACAATGAATAAGAATTTCAAAGAATTTCTGCTCAATAATTTGGAATAAAATTAGTCCGCTTTTCTTATTCCCTTTTTTCAAGAGAAATAGTTTTGACTAATTATGTATTGTTTTTTGCAGAGATTGAGGGTAACAATAACAATCAATGAGATTAACAACTACAATTTAGAAAAAGAAAGACATGCGCAATTTATAAAGGAAGAGATTTGTAAATAATGTCAAGTTTAGAGTGGCGATTTGTTCACTTGTTCTCTCGAGGTCTCTCTCCTTACAAACGTGGAGAGGAATTAAGGTAAGAATACCAATAAAATATATTGATTGCCAGGAACGTCAGCGGGAAAAGAACTCGACTGAGACGGTCAATTTGTGACACGGAGTTGATAATTTCAAATTCGGTTTTATAAGTCCGCCTTCTTTTTCGGCCACAAAAGGACCAATTGGAGGGTCTTCGTTGATGCGAAAAAGGCTCCATATTTGCACTGCTTGTCCCCAGTCCTCCTGTACCCATTGGATCTGTACCGATTCCGATGCCCTCCGAAGTCCCAATCGTCCCAATCCCTGTGCTCATTTCTCCCGTACCAATTCCTCCAATTCCTGTTGATGTTCCCATTCCTCCATTATTCAGTTTGGGTGGAGGGACTCCGATTATTGACATTTGATTGCCTCGCATTCCGTGGTGATGACAGCGCTGTAATCATTACGTACAGACAGATTAGAAAAGAAATGCTACTTTAAAGCATGTATCTTTTGTAATTGTATAGTTTTATATGAATATTTTTATTATTTGGAAAGTACTGATTCCTCGTGATCACTATCCTCTTCACTTGTTGTTTCCTCGCAGAAGTATTTTTCTCCTGATCCATATTTAGTAAAATAGTGGACGACTGCAAACTGTTCATGGGGCAAAGAAAAAATCACATCCAATCTTTCCAATATCATCATAAATAATTTGTGCAAATGCATGGACTTTGGATATGAAATGCTAATACTCACCTGGATTATTGTTGCAAATATGAAGACGAAAGAGAGAAACACAAAAAAGTCCAAAGCTGTTGGATACGGTACTTTAGGCAAGTCTGACCTCGTTTCCAGCCTGAAAAATGTAATTAAAACCACAATAATTCATAAAGACCTTTTCTATAGAGATAATTTTTGTATTTGTTATACAATTTCCTTTGTACAATTTTTCTCAATGAAAAAAATTCCCTTATCATGTTATACATTATTGACTTACCCGAGGAAGCAGATAGTAAGCACCGTTGTAACACCTATCAAATGAAAGCAAAGGATTTAATTAGGATTTTTCTTCAAATATCGTTCCTTTAAAGTTACATACCGTGGCATGCAAACAATTGCAACATACGAATTATTGTAAAATTATCTGGTTAAAAATTATATTTTATCAAAATGCACTATACATATTTTAATGTATACATGTAAATGGCTTACCCAGGGAAACACGATCTGCAGTTGCTTCTCGGTTCAACCAAAAACTGAGCCAGCTCAGCACAACCTGTTGGAAAAAGTAATTAAAGTCTTTGTTGTTTTGTTCCCCAGGCTCATGAGACCCACAAATGCCTATAGGAAAAATAGTAAATTGATGATGTAATTACCAAAAGAGTGCAAGGACCATAGACAGTAATCAGGTAATTTCCCATGTGGCGGTGCAAGTGAAAGCTGACAACCAATGACGAATATTCACCTAAAGAGAAGAAATATACGGAGCAGAACCATTAGTCACTTGTATATTTTATCCCGGACCAATTAATTATCTGCCCCTAACAATTTATTTTCCCTCTTCACCTTCACCTACAATCACTACTACTGGCTTGTAGACGTCCCTGAGAATATTAGCATTTGAATGGAAGCCTTTTCCTTAAATAGTCTCAACCAACTATTTCCCCCGTTACTGGGAATACATATCAACAGTATTGTAGTACATAAAAATACATATGACATAGGAAATCAAGCACTTGCAAAGTTTTTTTCTCAAAACTCATATAATGAATTGAAATATTCAAGCCAGGTAGGGAAGAATTCCATACGCAAAAAATCGATTTTAAATGATATTCTTAGGTCATGGTGAAATTGAGTATGGGAGAGAAAGCAAGCTTTCACCCAAATTTCTTCAGCCTTTTCAACATTCACCTGCATATACTGTTTACCTATCATTGAGCTCTAACTGAACAGTTCCGTGATTCCCTCTTCACACGTAATCAAGTAATAGATGAATAGTAATACATAAATGAAGCACCTACGTTGAACAAAGCGAATAAGTATAAAATATTTATTATTAAATTTTACTTATTATAATGAAGTATTATACCATAAATTAAAGCAATTAAAAATCAGAGTGCATTTATTAATACAAAAGAGAGTGAGAAGCAATAAAAACACTAACAAAAACTGTTCAAATATTACACACATTTTATGTACCAAGTGGAACTGAAGAAGAGCCTGAAAAATAGATAACGAGTTTGTTCCAGACATTTCATCCTTGAAAACTTTACTCAAGGGAAGTAAATAAAAACAAGAGAGAGTATGAGTCCTCCTGTACAAGCTGTCAGCGTTGAAAAGTGAAGCTGGTGAAGTTTAGAGGGTGTAATCAGATACACGAAATGTAAATCCAACTTCACTTTCATCGCTCCTATACAAGGGGGAGGACATACTTGGGTTCGCAGTACATTTATTTGCCTGCATGGTCAAAAGGAGTAATGATGCAACACAGACAAAAAGCTTGT
>JAQFXU010000780.1:0-40575 GCA_034693705.1 Spatulosminthurus flaviceps
TATGTTTTTACTAAAACGCGCGTTTTGCAAAAGTTAATTTTGAAGTGACAATTTTTAATATAATTCGAAATAAATTACACAAAGTTAGAATTTTTGGTGTTATTTTTAAATAATAATTCACCTATAATTAAATAGTTTAATTATTTTGCTGTTCGCATCTTCGCACTGCTTTTTTTGCCGCAACTTGTTTTTAACATTCTTTGCAACTCTCAGTAAAAAAACATAATATCAATAGAATCAGGACGTTGCTTTTTGTGCTTTACAACATGGTATTTGCATAATGACGAACCCCTCCTGCCGTGCCGTGTCATCCGTCATCCATCCTCCTCATCACTGTCATGAAGCTTTTAGTAAGTAAGAAAGTAAGATTGTTCTTTGTACTTCTTCTTGCTGAAATTGGTATAAAAATGTTTTGATATTGCTTATTTGCTTATTAGTTAGCTGCGATCTGCGATCGCGATACCAGCGCTTTCTGACAACTTTTCCAGCATTCCAGCTCCTCCAGAACTCCAGATTGCTCCAGTGATGAACTACCACTTCAATCTTCTTCTGGATTTCTGGATAGCGTAGGACAGGAAATGTTGAAATTATTGGGAAATACTTTTCCAAACTAATCAACAAACTTACTACCATTGTCTTGTGTCTTACAAAAGTTCAATAAAGTAGAAATAGAAAATCTGTGTAATCACAAATCACAACAAAAACACAACATAGCAAAGAAAAATGGCGGAAACAAAAGGTCATGAAGACCACCATGTTATGATGAATGATGTGGAAACCGCACCAAAATTGAACCAAAACGAGAAAAATGATGAAAATGACAATCCAAATTCAGATTCCGCATACGAGGACGAAGACGAGGAAAATACAACTGGTGATCTATTGAATTCTGGAAATGAGTTGGACGATGATGGAGACGAACTAGTAAGTATCATTTCATTTTTTAATATTTACACATAGCAACAAATGGCAAACGTTGTTCGGCCAAACAACGTTTTGTGGGCTGCACATTTTGAATAAGTTGAGCGTTGAACCGTGTGTATAGCTCTAAAATATTTGATATTATAGTATTATAACATTATTCATTATTATTATTTCAATAATGACGAGTTATCTTGGCTAAAATACTGGGCGACCGTTCTCACTCACCAAAAAATGGAAATTTTCTTTCACAAGCTTATCAAAAATATATTACACTTCACTAACGCATGACTTATTTTTGAATAGGCTGTTCTTCTGGACGTAATTCATTTGGATCATGAGGAAGTTGAGCTGTTTGAAGCTGTGGGTTCTGGAGATGTAAACCTTGTCAATGACCTCTTACAGAAGATGGGTCCTGATGCAGTCCAGAAATTGTCTAAAAAGTACAATGAAGAAGTAAGCAGAATTATCAGTGTTTTTTTCATAATCTAAGTAGCCAACAGCAGATGATGATCTTAAATTTCAATATTCAGAGAGATACCGTGTTTCATGTAGCAGTTCGGAGACAGGATGAAGCAATGTTGGAGTTCCTGTTTTTCCACGTCCCCAACGTCGAAAGTATTCTGTATGACACACTCCTGCTGGCAATAAGCGAGTCCAATGTTAATGTGGTTCAAATTATTCTGCATGAAATTGATTCAAATGTCAAGTTAAAAGCGGTTAGGTACGACTTGGGATAATTTTTCAGTTGTTTAAATTTTTGCACATATAGACTTCAGATTTTTCAAAAATATAACCCTGATTTTTGCAGAGGACGTTTATCTGAACTACCTCGTTGGCACAATTCTCAATTCCAGGCTCATATGACTCCCATGATGTTGGCAGGGATTACAGGTAATTACGAGCTGATCACGATTTTTGGGACCCGGGGTGAGCAAATCGAGCCCCTTTCCAGATACCAGCGCAGGTTAGCATTCTCGGAAATGTATTTAACTTATTTAATTTCGTTAATTATATAGCCCTTGGCTCTTAATCCAGTCTGTATGTGTACAATCAGGCGTGCTCCTGAAAAACAAAAGAAGCGGAGGAATTGCTGTGAGGACTGTTTTTGCTGTTGCACTACCGATCCACTCGACCAAACTATCTTTGACCACCTTGCCGCGGACTACCAACGACTTCACGAATACCAGGCTAAAACCAGCCCATCAATGCTTTGCTACCAGGCCAATAATAGCAGGAGTTTTGATCCGATTCTTAAATCCCTCCAGTACATGAATGAATTGGAAGTTGTAAGATTTGGATTTCTCATATAATTATAAATATGTTCGGTATTTCATGTTCAAATGAGCTTCAATGATTCACAATTAAATTTATTTTTGCGCCTACAGATCAAAATGATTGAAATCGAGTTTCGTCAGGAATACGACGCCATCATTTCAAAATTAAAGGATTTTTCGGTTCAGCTAATCGGTTCGAAGATAATTTCGTTAAGATGATTGTACAATCAGTTTAGTTCTAGTCAAATGAATGTCACTTCTTTGATAGCGAAATGCGAGAATCCTCTGGAGCTGGACCTGCTTTTATCAAGAAGTGAAGGTTATCACGGCGCCCACGATAAGTACCCTCGGGTCATCATGGCCATTGAAATGGGTTTTAGAGAATTTGTGGCACACCCTCATACTCAAGGAGTAAAGTTTACTTTAAAATATTTAATATATTTGTTGTACATATTATATGGAATGTTAAAGAGTTAGTAAATGTTAATGTCACCACTTTTATTAGACTTTGTACATGGAATGGGCTGGTGACGATTGGTTTGAATGGCGTTTCCTCACCCTTCCCGAAAAATTGCGCCAATTTCTTTATCGAATCCTATTCCTTCCTCTGTATCTTCTCTTCCTATGTGGCGAGCAGGGAAACAATCATGGAAGACTTCTCGCAAGTCCTCTGAGTCGATGTATCTACTCATGTATTTCACAAATTTTTTTCATTGGTCTGTCAATGGCAGAACAAACTTTGGAGTTGAGGCAACCGCGGTTCAGACATCCACCAAACAAATGTACTCTAAATAAGATTTTTATACTTTAATTAAATTACATTTTGGTGTTACTTGCTCCTGCTCGTGACTGTTGTGACAGGGTTGATGGATTTGATATTTTGATTCCTTTAGATTTGGAATTTGTTCTGGCTATTTTTGTGGTGGGTCAAATTCGTGTATTAGCCAAACAATATTTCACGGCTCCAAAAATATTTTTTCGGCAAGCTTGGAACTGGTATGATAGCATCAACTATGCTTTGTACTGTTGCTGCTTCTGTTGTTGGGGTATGCTTTACTTCAGAAATCGTGTAAGTACTTTTAATTTTTGTAACTAGTGTGGCCCTGGCATAAAAAAAATTAGCTGCCGTTTTTGGATTACATCAGTGGGACGCAGTAATAAGTGCTGCCGTTTTGTTTGGGAGTTCCTGCTGGAGGGCAAATCGAGTGTAAGCAGTAATAAGTTTTAATGGATTTCCAGGCATTGAATTTCACTTCTACCTCTCCCATGTCGGGCATCAAATATTTCTGCGTTCAAAATGTCTGTTTCTGCCATGTTTCAAGTACCGGCAGCAATATTTTTTTTTATGCCAGGGCCACACTATTTGCGGCTGAAATAATTCTAGGCTAATGCATAGGAGGTGCGAACTTGCGAACCCCGATAAAATTGCACGAGGAAGGTGCGAACACCATCGGATATTGAGCAGAATTAGCTGAATATACAATAGAATTTCTGTAAGACACGGTGTCTCAGAGAGACGAATTTTTTGCCCGTCTCACCGATGGACACATCAATAGAGAATTAATGTGTCGCATATTGTGTAAATACGTACAATTATTAGAATGTACATCCATGACCTTTAGCTGTATTAACGCCAAAACGTTCTACGTGTTGGCCCGTTGGCTGTCTTTTTGGAGAGATTTCTACTCTGCTCTAAACTCTAAAGCAGTTTTCATATAGTTAGACGTTTCTAAATATTAGCTAATCGATCAAATCAATTAAAATGTTTTCCTTAAATTAATTTAAATTTCTTTGCTTTTAATTACGTCCGTTTTTTATCCCCTACGCCATAATTCCGTGTCCGGCTAAGTGCCACCCCGTAAATTGCCTCCTAGGACAACTGCCACGGGGCCAACTGCCACATGGCTAATTGGCACCCCGGACAGTTGCCCCGGTAAATTGGGGACATTTGCACCTCGGGCTAACTGCCTTTTGTAGGCTGTCTGCCCTGCTGGCTAACTTCCCCGTTGGATAACTGCCCCGTTGGCTAACTGCCCCGTTGGCTAACTGACCCGCTGGCTAAACGCCCAGCCGGCCAAATGCCCCTGTCTTATGCTAAGAGCAATGTTATTCCCTACAATGCTAAGTGCAATGCTAAGTGCAATGCTAAGTGCAATTCTAAGTGGAATGCTAAGTGCAATGCTAAGTGCAATGCTAAGTGCAATGCTAAGTGCAATGCTAAGTGTAGTGCTAAGTGGAATGCTGAGTGCAATAATAAATCCAATGTTATTTCGTATAATAATAATAATAAAAATAATGTTAGGCTAGGTTACTTTCTATAGTAAGATCAGGTTAGGTTAGGTTAATTTCTATGGTAAGATCAGGTTAGGTTAGGTTAGGTTAATTTCTATGGTAAGATAAGTTAGGTTAATTTCTACGGTAAGATCAGGTTAGGTTAGGTTAATTTCTACGGTAAGATCAGGTTAGGTTAGGTTAATTTCTACGGTAAGATCAGGTTAGGTTAGGTTAATTTCTATGGTAAGATCAGGTTAGGTTAATTTCTATGGTAAGATCAGGTTAGGTTAATTTCTATGGTAAGATCAGGTTAGGTTAATTTCTGTGGTAAGATCAGGTTAGGTTAATTTCTATGGTAAGATCAGGTTAGGTTAGGTTAATTTCTATGGTAAGATCAGGTTAGGTTAATTTCTATGGTAAGATAAGGTTAGGTTAATTTCTATGGTAAGATTAGGTTAGGTTAATTTCTATGGTAAGATAAGGTTAGATTAATTTATATGGTAAGATAAGGTTAGATTAATTTATATGGTAAGATAAGGTTAGGTTAGGTTTATTTCTATGGTAAGATAAGGTTAGGTAAGGTTAATTTCTATGCTAGGATCAGGTTAGATTAGTTTAATTTCTTTGCTAAGAGCAGATTAGTTTAGATTAGGTAAGGGTATTTCCTATGCTAAGTGCAGTGTTAATTCCTATGCTAAGTGCAATGTTAATTAAAATGCTAAGTGCAATGTTAATTCAAATGCTAAGCGCAATGTTAATTCCAATGCTAAGTGCAATGTTAATGCAAATGCTAAGTGCAGTGTTAATTCTTATGCTAAATGCGATGTTAATGCCAATGCCGACCATGTCCGAGGTTTCCCTGCTCGTAGGATTGCCGGGATGTAATATTCGGCGACAATCCCACCACTTTCCCCTATGATCACGACTTGTTTCTGTAACCAAAGCCCCTTTAAAGGGGCCACAATATCTTCGCGGAGCATATTTTGAGGCAATTAGCCAAAGGGCAGTTGTCCAACGGGGCAGTTTTAACGGGGCAGTTGTCCAATAAGGGAGTTACCCACCGAGGCATTTAGCCAACAGGGCGGTTGACCAACGCGGCAATTAGCCAACGAGGCAGTTAGCCAATGGGGCAGTTTTGTCGGTGGGATATGGCCAGGTGCCAGTTGTCCGGGTGGCAGTTGTCCCCGGGGCATTTGTCCTTCGGGGCAGTTGGAGAGGGGGCAGTTAGCCTAGAACCCATAATTCAATACGCGCTAATCTGGTACCCCTCAGGTTTGCATTGCATTGCTGCAATTTTGATAACTCCATGAGCAAAAAATTAAGTTCTGCTATGTGTTTTGGTAGGAGACAAGCTGTTTATAAGTAAAAAAAAAAAAAAAATTAGAATACGTCAAAAGAATGTACGTATAAAGATAAATTTTACTTCAAATTAAGTTTTAATCTGGGTATCTTTAGGAGGATCAAGAATATTTCAATAGGTATCAACCTGCCGAAAGACTAAACTGGGGCTACATGGATTTGTTCATGGTAGCAGATTGCTTTTTGGCCATTGGAACTGTCATGGCTTCAGGGAGACTCCTTCGATATGTTCAGCTCCACAGTACCATCGGACCTATTCAGGTGGCTCTGGGGAAGATGATAAAGAATATTTCACTTTTCATACCCATGTTTGCAATTGTTTTCAGTTCCTTTGCTTTGGGTAAGTTCTGATTCATTAAGCTTATATAAATTGTAATCCAAATATTGTGAAAATTGAAAGTACTACGAATTAAAATATTACTGGATAGATTGGTTGTTAATATTTTATTTTTAATTACTACAGCTATCACAGCAATATATGCTCCTTACGTAAGCGTGTCGGAAGAAGGAGAAGACAAGCATGCTTTGAGTACTCATATGAATACATTGTACCAAATGTACTGGGGACTTTATGGGATGACTGATACAAGTAGTGCAGACATGGGAACATGGTTGGTTAAAAATGGAACCCAAGTCGATCCTTATCATTATATAACAGCTGAACTAGCTGGAAAATTGCTCTTCAGTGGTGGGTAATAACTATTTGCCATTTCATACTAACAAGTCAGTTAGTTACTTCTTGAGTATTGGTCATATCTTTATCACTGTACGCACAGTGTACACATTGTTGGGCGCTACAATACTTTTTAGTTCTATGCTGGTCGCGTACATGGTCAATACCTTTGGAGCTATCATCGAGGAGAATGAGATTAACTGGAAATTCAGCAGAGCGGAGGTGAGTTTATGGGATACTTCTACCCCCTCCCCTTAAAGCTCATTAAAGGACACCCTCATCTTACTTAGACCTCCTATCATTCTAAAGCTATGGATATATTTCTCGAGATCTTCCGTCATGCCTCCACCCCTGAACCTCCTGCCTACAATCTGGGACTTGATCCATTTTTTCAGAACCTTCCGGGAAGTGAGACAGGATCCACTGCGGTATTCTCTCGGTTGTAATTGTGCTGTTTGTTTACACTCAGTGAGTTAGTTCGTTGGTAGCTGGTAGCCAAGCGTTTAAACATTGGTTTTTAGAAAAGGCAAATGCGGTTGAGCGAAGTTCGTCCTTTCTTATGTTTTTTTGTCAGGCAACAAAATTCACCGAGAAGGAGAAACAGCAGCAGGAAGAATTGTATCAGGACTTCATCAAAACTTTGATACGCCGGTACTTCCGTTATCTCGCAGACATGGAAAGTCGTGCTTTGGCATCGGCCGAAGAAGCTGCAACATTAAGCGAAGATCTGGAAGAGTTACAGTCCTTGATCAGCAATGTTCTGTCACGATTTGAAAAACACGATGGGGATAGAAATGATGGTGACGGTGACGGAGGGATGGGTACAGAACCGAGCAAAGCGAATAACCAGTCAGTTCACAGTGAAAATTTGTTGAGTCTCACCACAAAATCTGATAGTAAGACCTTATCCGATCCTAAAACTACCGAGTCGAAGACCAACAGTTACCGTCATAGCTATGATGTATCATCCAGCAAAACAAAGTCGCAAGAAAAAAATTCCAAAGGATCCTCAACTAATGTAAGCACCACGAATAAAGACCCGCAGGAGAAACCATCTGTTGTACAATCTGCAATTTTGAAGTACACTCAAATATTATCTTCTGAGCAATCTCCAACTCAAGGAGGAATTCTGCCAAAAAGTGGATCTTCCTTAGGAAAGATACCTAATGATAAATCCAAAAGTCTATTGTCCGCAAATTTTTCGGACAAAGAGCGCTCCTCATTCCCTACCCTTCCTCCCAAAGCTCCTTCACAGAGACTTTCTTCAGAAAATGCCATGTCTACAAGCAGCAAAGGAATTGCCAAGAGACAACAGCCAATACAAATAATATCATCATCAAATGCCAGCAAAGCCGCGCCACTTTCTCAGCACAGCCAAAATGACCCTCTTATTAGCCAACAATTCAAAAAATACGCATCTGCAACTCCTAATGATAACCGAAGCATTGAGAAGACTCAACAGGTCAAAGACAAAGCGGTTCAAAGTAGTCATGTTTTTACGGCTAGAAACCAGTTTGAGACAATTCAACCTCTAGATTTTCAAAGTACCATTCAGTCTGGAGCCAATAATTCACAGTTCTCTAATAATAGGAGTAACACCCAATCAATGCCTCCATCAAATAGCAAAGAATCCCGAAAACCACCATTACCTCCATTACCCACCTCCCCCAGTTCCTCAGACCCATCGATGAATCAACAACTGAAAAAGAAATTCTCATAATAGCTTATATTTTTATGATTTTATGTGTATACCGTGACATGTTCTTTATTATTCTTTCCAATTCAATGTTACATCTTCCAGTGACTTAGGTATACAAACCTCGAAAACTAAATATCAATGGTATTATTATGGGTCGTGAAAAATAATTATCAATGAAAATAATGAAATCTGAGATTAATCTGAGCTTACCCATGCTGCTTTCCTCATCAGGATTTAATTTTTTTAATACTGAAGACCTAATTCGCAGAAGCGTTGTTGTGTGCATGTACTTCTTGCACATAGTAAATAGTCAAAATTGCACCATGTTCTTGTTAAGCTATCAGAGGCTAATCCAAATCCAGGAAAGAGGGGGGGGGCAATTGTTTTTAGGATGAAGCTGTTATTTCCTTGATTTTAATACCCACATTTTCTGCACTAAAATCTACATACATGCCCACTTCAGCGGTAATTTTTATTTTGTCCAAAAATGAAGTTGTATTATGAAGCATGTTGATTTTTTTCTAAAACCTTATGCTGCTGCAAACATGCAACTTTTGGCTAAAAATTGCCATCCTATTTTTACCACGTAAGCCAGCGAGGCCACTGATGTTGAATCTCTAATAATTGAGTTGGCAACATTCGGCAACATTTCACTCGCTCAGGTTGAACGGAATTAGTGGTATTAACCCATTGGTAAAAATCAAATTGTTTAGAAAAAATTATGTCGTGTATTTGGTATAGGGATTTTTCGTTGCCATAATCCAAAACACGTGATGTTTTCGAAATCATCCTTAAAAATTAAGGAATTCTGATAGGTTACTAAATTGACTACACTCGACGTAGAGGCTCATATTTGGTTAGTTCTGAAAGAATAGGTATCTTTCAGAACTGTACCTATATACACAATTTTTTACTTTCACATGGACCGAAGATATATGGACCGAGAATGAGTATGAGCTACTGGGGGTATATAAACCTAAAACGGGCACCTTTACTTACCCTGAATTTTCCCTAATTAAGGAACACTTTTATGCCCCTAGACTCCAGACGCTGGAAAAAATGTGATTCATTCAGTACTGATCAAGTTTGAAGCTTACATTCCTCATGAGTCCCAAAGGAATCCTGATATTCAGTTAAAGAAGTAGTACGATTTATTGAAGTTGGTAGCTCCGAGCACATTATTGAAATAAAAATAGATTCGAGAAATGTCACCTGTCACCTCTCTTATTTCAATATTTTTCCGAAATCGTTAATACTCATTTTAACCAAAAGTTGAGGATCGAATTCCAATCTTTGTATGCAGAACTAAATCTTTCAAATTATATTTTCAAATTTAAATGCAAATTACCTTGAAATATAACTTGAAACTGAGTTTAAATTTCATCTAACATTGCCAACAATTCAGAGGTTATGGTATGAAACCAACATTTTACGTAAGTTGCTAAAAAGTGGGCGGGGGACAATAACATTGCTTGTCCCTCTTATGGTCCAAACTGGGGGGGGGGGACATTGTCCCTAGTCCCTACCAAGAGATTCGTGGGTCAGACCCTGTAAGTTGTTATTACTAAAGGGTTTGGAATGCAGAAAGAAGACGAAGAGTAGCTGAAATGATTGCTTGAGCTAAAAAAAGTGCATCTCATTTGTCTTTGTGTGAGAAGAGGTAAAAAATGAACGTGACGCTCTTATTACCGACTGCCGGTTCACCTGAGCGTGAAGTGCATAAAAACCTTGAAGAGTGCGATCACACAGGGGAAGTGAAGCTCTTCATGAGAGACAGACCATTGTGACTGCCTGCGTGAAACCTTCCCTAAGTCATTATTCCTTCCAAGTCCAAAGCATTCCAAAATTCATTCCACTACTTAATCCACCCATATACCCAAAACAACAATAATAATTGTTAACAATTATTATAAAAATTATTATTATCATAAAATAAGTCGGCCCTTTATTACCAGCCCATCACAATTCTGCTCTCGCATTCGACAAAAACTTTATAATTTGGTACTTACTAATAATAATTGTAATGAAATTAATTAACAACCTTTAAAGAATTATAAAAAACTAAACTCATTAAAGGTAAACTCAAACTAAAATCATTGCAATATTTTTTTGAAGTGATACTAATAATAATAAGCCTGTCTGACAGTAGCACGAGTAAATTACTTTTGCCTATTTGTGTAGTAAAAATTATTGGGTGACACCATAATTTTGTTGGATTTTGAAAATATTGAGTGCAGAAAATACTAACTTATAATTTACAATAATTCATTGGGTGATATTATCCTTTAATATTTTGTATTGTAAGATAACAGCGTAAAAAGTTTGGAGTGATTCAGCTTGGAAAAATTAATATATTTTGGAAACACTTGTTTCATCCCATTTGGAATTTCGACACTCGAAGGCTCTTTCAAGGATATCACTGGAGAAAGTCGGCAATCTTTTTAAGACACATCGTTGATGGTAACTTTTTTATGAAGGAATTTTTCCTCAATTTTTTAGGAACATTATTATTTATTATAGCTGACTGAATTGTCAGTGCGCTGATTGTGAGATGATTTACATGTACTTATGTATTTCCACATGTTTGCGCCTGTATTATTATTGTTATTGACAGGGTGTGCAATTATATAGTGGTGAAAACACATCGGGTTTAAAATGTAGGAAGGGTGCAAAAAATAAGAACTTGCAGTATATTCATTTAAAAAAATTAATCCTGTGGTTAAGCTTCAGCATATCATATGTATGTACAAGTGTACATACAATAGCTCTGAATTTTTACTGGTACCCTCTTGTAAGTTTTTAAAGCAATGTTTTGTCAGTTATAGTCAATACTACTCTCAAATAATAAGCATTATAGCAACGCTATAAATAGCCCGCTTGTATTGTGTTAACGAAATTAACTCAAACAATTTTTATGAAAATCATATTCATCCGTAACAATTTTAAGAGTAAAGGAGAGTAGGAGAGTTATTATGGTCCAAAGAGCACGATGTAGAATCTCAGCTGACACCTCAGAGACACAGAAGGAAAGTTACGTACTTAAACAATAACTTTATAGATATTGAAGCGAAGGGAGTATATTGGGATGGTCACCGTAAATGTATGAGTCAAGTTGTAGTAGTATTAAATTGTATGACCTTGACGTGCGGCACAACCCACGTGTAATATTTATGTTTGGACAGACAAATAGAGAAAATGAGCTGATGCGGTGATGGACTGAAATAAGCTTGGATAAATAAGCTGAATGAAAGGAGTGTCGGAGACTTGTTGTTTAACTTAATCACTGTGACGTGATTGTAAGCTATACATTCTAATAATTCCCTACTGTTACTGTACTGGAATGAGAAATGAATTTAAAATTCCGGAGTACTGATAAGTCACAGTAGTATTAATTTCTCTTGAATTTTACTATGCGAAGCTTATTAGATCCTCCTCTTGTACCTCTTTTTGCCTTGAACTTGGGTAGTAGCAAATATTTTATTGGAGGTTATTTTTCCCTAGCTATATATGCACTAATGACTTGTGAAGATGTATATTTTCCACGGAAAATATTTAGTTTGATGGATCTACGTTGTATGAATGTTTTTTCAGCATTATATGGATATATCAAGCGTGTATGAAAACTTTGTTGTGTGGAAGAAGTGGCACCCCTTTAAGTGCTGAAGATCATAGGTTGTGTCATTTGTACATGTTTCATGTATAGAGTTCCATGCTCGTCAGTAATTTATTATGCATTCAAGCAATGCATATTTTTAAATAAAATCGAAATCCAGATTGCTATGACAGTTATAAGAAGCATTTTCAGTTTAAAGAAGGGTCAAGGTCGCTAGTTGCATATGCGCTGAAACTTATGGAAGAGTTCATCCAGAAAAGCATTTAGGAAACAGATTAGGTTTTTCATGCATAGAAGTACTTAATCAGCATCTGTTCATTATTTTTACTGTAAAAGTCTCTTAAGACTTTATTAAAGTACTTGTCGGTGAATTTTGGTATGTTGAATTAGAATATAAAATATACATATATTTTTTGACACTGTTATGGTAAAACTTTTATTGGTCTAACTACATGCAGAAACATTAGTTTTTTTGCAGAAGAATATTAAAAACTACAGTTCTTTGAAATGGAGCCGGAGAAGCCAGATACCAAATATTACCTGGGATTCGACTTTGGGACTCAATCTGTAAGTTACCTGACATTCTTTATATTCTGTGTAATGGTAAGATAACAATATTTATTGTATAACGAGCAACTGAGCGAAAACATTTGTTCAGAAAGTCCAATTTAACACTGTACTTCTACTTTGACAACATTTCTGCAGGTCAAAGCTGTTGTTGTGGACGACGCCTTAAATGTGATTCATGAGGCGGGAGTACATTTTGACAAGAATTTACCCGAATTTCGGTGAGTATATCCTCAAGAAATGACCAAATAATTTGAATGAAGAATTCTGGACTTCATTTGTGATATTTTTAAATTCAGTACAAATGGTGGGGTGAACCGAGATGAGCGAAATCCGAAAATTGTTTCAGCTCCTCCAATCATGTGGGTGAAGGCTGTGGATATAGTATTGGAAAAACTTAGAATTGAAGGAGTCTCCATGGACCAAATTGCTGGGATTTCTGGTGCTGCACAGGTATTTTGCATTGAGTACCACTATGACTGTTTTTCCATCAGTTATTGGAGTCCTGTAAAAATATGATTTATATACTCGTAGTAGATGCTGATATATCAAGCTAATAGAACTTTTCTCAGTTTAGTTTTTTTAACTTAGCAACATGGTACGGTTTACTGGAGGAAAGGTGCTGGAGAAATGTTACGAACATTGGACCCTTCCAAATTTTTACACGATGCTTTAGCTTTCGCATTCAGCGTTTCACATTCCCCGGTTTGGATGGACTCAAGCACAACAGAATATTGTGATAAATTGGAGAAGGCTATGGATGGTGCTGAGGTAAGTCATTTACGATTCGCACAATATAATATTTTAAGCAGTCTCTGCAGTAAGTGATTTCTAAGTCCAGCCCTTGTTTTTTTAACTGTAGGGTTTGTCGAAACTCACTGGCTCACGTGCCTATGAGCGATTTAGCGGGAGTCAGATCGCTAAAGTTTTTCACACAAAGCGTGATCCTTACAATGCGACAGAGGTAAGTGGTTGTTTGCTTAAAATTTTAATCCACTTTTTCGTTCGCAGAAAATTGTGAGAAATTGTTTTGATGTATTAACATCCAAACGTATGTTTTAGCGAATCTCGTTGATATCCAGCTTCGCTTGTTCCATATTCCTGGGAGATTTTGCTCCAATTGACTACTCCGATGGAAGTGGGATGAATCTTTTAGATATACGGACAAAGTCTTGGTCAATAGAAGCCCTCAAAGCGGTCACATCGGGATCTGAGGAAGATGCTAGAGTCTTAGCTGAAAAACTTGGTATACCAGTGCCCACTGAAACTGTTGTTGGCTCTATTTCCAATTATTTTGTGGAAAGATTTGGTTTTGATCCTGATTGCAAAGTGGTTGCTTTCACTGGAGACAATCCTAGCTCATTTGCTGGTATGTGACACATGAGCACTTGGGGTGTATTATTTTATAGTGTTTACTATTTTAATTTGTATGCTTTTTGTATGCTTGTGTGCTCGTAGTCGGTTATCATATCTTTTATTAAAGAATTTGTTTTGAAAAGGAATGTGCCTTGGACCCCATGATATTGCAGTAAGCTTGGGAACGTCGGACACCGTTTTCTTGTCCCTGGAAAGTCTTCCGGAGGAAGGGTTCACACAGGGTCATATCCTAGTTAATCCAATCGCGTCAAAGACACAATTTATGGCACTTCTTTGCTTTAAAAATGGATCTTTAACTAGGGAGCGTATCAGAATGAGAGCAGCGGAGGGCTCATGGGATATCTTTAATCAGCTTTTGGACTCTACTCCGAGGGGCAATTTCGGGAATATTGGCTTTTTCTATGACCTTCAAGAAATCATTCCAAAAATAAAAGGTTCTTTTGATGTACACCTTATAAACAGATAATAAAAGAGGATATGGTAAATTAATCAAAGGGATTTGATATTTTTAGCTGGAGATCATTGTTTTAATAAAGAAAACTCAAGATTACCACGTTTTACAAGTAAGGAGGTGGAAGTTCGAGCAGTTATTGAAGGGCAATTTTTAGGCAAAAGGGTTTACGCAGAGAGAATTGGTTGCAAAATAAGTGAGTTCTTTACATTGGTTTTCAGGATCAATATCTATCTGTTAATGCATTTACATAATGAATCTAATATTTTTTACCTTGCAATTAAAAAAAATTAAACGGTGTTTCCTTTCCAACAGATCCAGATACAAGAATATTAGCAACTGGAGGTGCTTCATCTAATCATGTTATTCTGCAAGTCTTATCGGATGTTTTTAATGCTCCAGTTTATATTCAAGTACAAATTACATGTTATTTACCTATTGTATTTTAAAATTTTATGGTCTAATGACGGAGTAACTTTCTGTTTTCACGTGCAAATTTTATTTAATGTTTGTGTAGAAAAGTGTAAACGCAGCTGACCTAGGAGCATGTTACCGCGTCAAGCACGCGCTATTATTGGAGTCAGATCCAGACAATGCAAAATCCTTTGCTGACATCGTAGGTGACAAGCACGGCTTTGTGAAGCTATGTGATCCTAATAAAGATGCATCCCAAGTAAGATTAAAGTCATTGATTTATGCCTTACAATTTTTTACCTGCTACTAATTCAAAAGATAACCGTATATATTTATTATCAATTTTTAGATATATGATAAGATGGCAGATCGTTACACTCTACTAGAAGACATCATTCTTCAGCCTGGAAATAAATAAAAGAGTGAATCTTTCACGTCAGCCTAAAAACCTTATGGTTTGCATAATTTACCATTAATAATAATTTATAACACTATTCCTTTTACTTGCCAAATTGTGAAGACAATAACAGGCTTGTTTGTGCCGCGCGCGATTCCTTGTTAACATTCAAGTCTGACAGCAAAAGTACCATATGCTCTTCTTATGTCAAGACATTAACCCGGTATTAGCTACTTCATAGGAGATACGTAAGTACCTGGAAGCCTTGAAATTAAAAGTAAACACTCAATGGAAAATAGGAAACTCATTGTTGCTTCCTTCATATTTGTTTTAACGTTTCCAGTCAATATTCCTTAAGACATGCTGCTTCTTGAAAGTATTCCAGTTATTATGTACAACGTACAGTAAATAAATAATTAATATTTCTTACTACTTACAGCGTATATGTTCCATTTTATAAAAATTATTTGCTATCCATAAATAATTTGCTACATTGATTTTCCAATGTTCCAGCAGTACATGCACACTCAACCCGTATGTTTAAGCTCGGGTGAGTAATACTGTACGTTCCTACCAGGTTACCTACATACGCAAATGAACTGTTTCTTGGCAACGGGGTAAAACATTTGGTTCTGTATGGGAAGGACACTTTAAAATCTTCAACGTGTCTACCACTGCTGCTGTAAATATTTGTATCATAAACAACATTTTTTCCCCGTGAAATAGTCAACTGTTTGTTTTAACATCGTAAGGAACCATAAATACATTAATACCTCGCAGCCAAGGCCAGTCACATCTTCATATTCATTATAAATTTGACCATCAACAACTTTTCTCTGTAAGGATCCACCTGAGTCAGGTGACCTGACCTGAGAAAAATGCTGGATTATGTGATGACCTACTGGTTTGACCATGACATCCGATTTGATCTTCTCACCCGGTAAATAATTTTCTTCATGTATATAACATAACCGAGAAACAAGCACTTATGAATCCAACCAAGGGATGGTTTTTGGGTTGGCTCAAAAAATTTCAAGGTAATTAGTTATTTTGAGAAATGGTATGTATTTTGCCAGATACCTGAAGCCCTACTGCTCTGGTGAGAAAATTATTGAAGTCATGGAGCCAGTTGAGGACACAAAAGGAAATAATGGAGAGCCTGGGAAATTAGTTGTAACAAACTTAAGGCTAATATGGCAGTCTAAGAAATTTCCCAAAATTAACCTCTGTGAGAATCTCTGAAATTTCTTTCAAGTATTTCTATACATGCCCTTCGTATACTAATTTATCCTTAATAATGCATCAAAATCAACAACCTACACCAAAATTCTCACCCTTTTTAAGTGTGGAAATTTTGTCACACATTTTAAACATTTTAATATTTATGCGCAGCTATTGGCTTCAATCCTATTACATCCATCACAGTTAAAATTGCCACTTCCGTAAGATTCTGTTTCAATTACAACTGAATGCATTAACATGTATATTTAAATAATAATTGACTCAAGGTTTTACTTTAGAAATTACGGGGCTTGACGGAATCCCTTCATATTTTAGCGCGAACAAAAAGTTCCCGTTATGAATTCATATTTACCAATTTAGTTCAAGAACATAATCGGCTCTTTGCTCTGGTCATTGGAGTGCACAGGTCTTGAAGCTCACTCATATGTTCTTTTAATTATTTTGTACCATCATGGCTCTTTTGCTAATATATCCTGACAGCTCTGGAAGATTGATTAAAATTTATTACACTATTAAGTTACTAAACCATTAAGTTGTTGCTTTAAAGATTTTGAATGAATTCCCTCCAATAGGGCCTATACTCTGAGTCGGCTCTACAGAGAAATCAAAATGCGAAGTGCGACGGTAGTGTGCAATAAAAAATTGCAAATGCTTCAACAAGAGGAAATTGTTGAGCAAATTAATGGCGTTTGGAATCTCTCCAGTGACCAAGTAAGTACCTCCTTCATCAATTCTGGCCGTCATTTCATTGTGGTCATACATATAGGCATATCTCACTTGTCAGTAAATAACTACCTAATAATAGCATTGGAATTGCCATTTAAAGCCATTCAAGTCTCATCTTTTAATGCTACCTCCTACGTCATCAGTAATGCCTGAACCCAACATTTCTTACGGTTAAGCAAGAAGCTTAATCCAAATATTCTTTGACTTTCAGGGGAACTTAGGCTCCTTTTTCATTACAAACGTTCGGGTGGTTTGGTATGCCGCAAGTAATGAGCTCTTTAATGCGTCCATTCCATTCCTGCAAATTTCAGAGGTATATTATTTTTCTGTAAAATGACCATAGCCTGAATGCCATGAGGTAAATTGGTTATCTATTCATTAATCTAACGCGTTCAATTTTATTGACTCGATGGGCCGATGGAAGCTAATTGGGAAATTATTAGAAACTAATTATGAAACACAAAGCACCACCGCCCGCCGCTAAAATACTCGTTGTCACACTTGATTTGCTTCCACAGCCAAGGACATCCTATACAAAACTGCGGCATACTAATTTTGATTGTAAAAGGGATTTATTTTATGTAGATAAAAATCAGGGACTCGAAATTCGGTAAAGCTCTTGTAATCGAAACGGCAGAGACGGGAGGTAGCTATGTGCTGGGATTTCGTATTGACCCAAAAGAGAAGCTCTACGGTGTGCACAAAACTTTGCTTTCAATCCATGAAACATTTAATCAGTATCCAGTTTTTGGAGTTGATTTCAATCCAGACGTAAGGCTAATTAATATCCCTAATTCTTTCACCTCTGTAAAGTAATAGTGACTCGAATTTATTTCTTCGTTAAAATTTCTATTGTTACCGTTCTAGACAATTGAACAAGAGAGTGACATGGAGAAGCAGCACAGATTTAGTACAGCAATTACTGATGATGTGGACGAAATTGAGGATAATCCAGAATTAGCATCGGATGCATTTGCAGCTTATTTTGCGGATGGGATTGGTGAAGGAGGAGAAACTCGGGAGATAATTTATAGTCCAGAACTAGGACTTGCTGTTGAGAAGCCTAAAGAAGGATTCACGCTTCAAACCCTATGGGAAGTGATTCCTTCAAACTGAGGAGGAAATCGTTGTGATATTCTAATAACTATTTCTAATATTATTTAATACTAAATACCAACATGTATTTCGACGGCTACACTTATTGTGTATGTATTCTCTGATTCCTCACCTTATAGATATTAAATCTAAGCATAACCATTGTGTTTTATTTCCCTACAATGCAATGCAGTATCTTCTTAAAAACATATTCATTACGAGAGTCATACAAGTTCAAAGCTTATAAGATTTTCTCATGCATACTATAACGAAGCACTCCAACAACGAAGCGTAAGTATCAGACCGCACGTTTAAAGAATCTCATACAGATTTTTGTCTTTTTGCAATCTATTTTTTTTACTTGGTTCTGCTTTTAGAATTATTGGAAGAAATATTATGACCTTTAATTACAAATGAAAAAGAATTATTCCATATATTTCCGTACAACTTGAACCTTGATTTCTGAGACTTAAAATTCATTAGTAATGAATGATTACTTTTAATTGAAGCTCAACATAATAATTACTTGACATTGGCCATTTAGATAAAACGTAACTATTATTAATTATTTTTTTATTCCAATTCCCATGCATTCTTCGTAGAAATCACACGGAATGGAAAAGATTTTGTTAAGTTTGTTTTGTGCATTCATGTTACTTAAGTAGACGTGAAAAGAAAACGTTTTCAACTATGTATTTCCTGGCCTCTAACATTTTTAATAAAATGTGAATTCACACAACTACGGAGAAAAATAATGTGTAAATTTCAGATACGTTTTTTTCATGACGGAAGTAAGTAAGTACACCTCTGCCGGAATGCGCCTTTCAAGTATAAAAAAACCTGTGGGAGAGTTGTGTCAAGTTAACAATTTTACAGTGATGAGGATTTGCGATCATCACAAGATTTGTGATGATCGCATGATGAAAATCTTAAATCTTTTCATCTTATCCCACCCAGAAATAATGTACATGCATGCTTTGTAAATATCCCTAGGTCATTCATTGTTTACATACAAGTGACTCCTGTGTTATTAAATAAAGACACCAAAGGCCTCTAATATACATACTTTGTATTGCTCAAGATACTCAATTATTACTTGGTTCGTATTCTCTGGATCTTACCAAATCCTTAGATATGTTTGCGAAGGATTGCAAAATCAGTGGATAATCTTCTTTTGGATATCGATCAAAAATAATTCTGCGTTTTGTCCCCAAGGTCCAAATTAAAAAATGTGAGTATTGTATTACATTATATAGTACATTAATCGCATAAATTGATTTACCGTGTCAACATATTTTAAAGGATCTATTTAGTGAAATGGGTGGTTCATTATTTCTTGAAGCATTTAATTCTTTTTAAATGGCTCGGAATATTTTTTATTTTTTTTTTTGCCGTAAAAAAAAATGTATATTGAGAATAACGAACAGAGGAGTACAATAATATGGGAAAAATAAACAGATAAGAGCCCTTCAGGGATGAGATAATGAAATGATGAGCATTAATTATGTGTTAATTCATTGCATGAGGAGTTTAATCTAAGGTGCTATTATTGAACCAAGGACCAAACCCTGCTGTTTAAATGTCATGATGCACTTATTGGGTTGTTTGTAAACACGAAGTTCTCGTTAAAATGTCTTGTGTATGAACGCTATCCTATATACGGAGGATCAGCCCTAAATTCTTTTGAATTAAAAGTCTGCCAGTTGAGGTAAAAACGTTGAGCACACTTTAGGAGGAAAAAATACTGTTAAGTTGTAAACACGCAATCATTGAAAGTTTTAAAACTTTAACTTCCTATAATATTATATATTATGGCGTAGATATTATGTTTTTGTAATTTTACAGAAAAATTCCATGTGAAATTATTCTTCCCTTGGTCACGGTACTTCATATTTTTCTGGGGTAGGTTCTTTTGAAGGACTGCATTAGACGAGACGAATAAGTATAAGTGTGTTATTAAAAGTAAAGGGAGTTATCATTTAAATGAGCTTAAACAGTCCCTTTACCTTATTCTTTTAAAATTATACGTGTAACCTAAGGTAATACCAACACCGATAGGGACAATGGTCGCCGGATGTTTGGCCAAAGTATAAAAGTTTGTGAAATTTCATGTTTTAATAGCAGTTGAGATTTTACATTCCGAACAAGTACATCTCTCTAAAACGATAAAGTGATAACTTATTTTCCCTTAACTAACCTTACATCCTCGGGAATACAATGGCCAACAGAACCTTCGTGAGTGAAATTATTGTGAAAAATATTTTTTCTAAATAATTAAAAAAATTTTTAAACTGTTTTTACATTTTCCCTTTAAAATCAAGAGACTTGGCTAAAGTTTCAAAATTATTTATACCAGACTAATTCGGTCCATATTTTATTAGGCTGTTCTTGTACTGGTGATTTGCACCGCAATGGCGACATTCGCCGCTCCAGCATCTTCCGACTTCGAGGACAAGAACAAAGAGAAATTGGAAACGGCTAGTTCCTATGGAATCGGTTATGGAATTTACAATGGCTACAGTGGTCTTGGCTACTCTCCTTACGCCACAATTGGTTACCCCGGATATGGATATAATTTAGGCTATGGCCAAGCTGCTGCTTACACTGGTTATGGTCACCATGGCTATGGAGTGGCTCAGAGTTACGTTCCAGTCTACAATGATTATTCTCATGGAGGCGGAGGTAACTATAACATTTTTAATACAAAAAGTTAAATTTTGGAACACTTGTTTTGAATAAAATTATTATTCCCTCTAGCTCTTGGTTACTACAGCGGAATCAATCACGGATATTATCCCGGAGCCATTTAAATTTTACAACGGATTTTTCTTTAATCTACTTCTTCCTCCTTCTCTCTCTTTTTTTGTACAATCAAATTGAAAAGCTGATGAAACGATAAAAGTATTTTAAAATCCACTATAAAAAAAGTTGCATAACATGTAGGAAATTTTATACTAAATTCTTTCAAATTCGGACTCGAAATTTGTTTTGAAGCCTTTGGTAGGGAGATTATAAACTATAAATGAGGGTGTATTTTCTGAGTAGTTTGTTTAAAAAATGTCTGTATCTGTATGCAAAATAATGGTTTAGGCATGATGGTTAGTTTGAACTTTTTTCTGAAATTGGGTCAAAATTTGAAAAATAAATCCAAAAACTAAAACAAAAAACGGACTCCAAATCTTTTTTCATTTCTTTCTCATAAATTATGCACAGCAAACGCTTCATAAATTACTGATTGACGATTCTCAAGTCTAAATTCTACTTATAGCATGAGCATGAATGAATAATTGACTACTCAAAACATTTAGAATTGATTAAGCTCAAACACACATAGCTGTGGTGAATGCATGGAAGCCGAAACCTATATTTATAACTTCAAGTGTGTGAGATACGAATACACCCGAAACCTTAAGGTTGTAATATCGATCTAGAACTTTAATGTTAGGACTTTTGTTGTAGTATATCTATACAAGTATCCATATACACGCAATCCCTAATGTTATTCCAGTGAAGATATTTCCAGTGATAAAAGTTCCCCACGCAGATGTGCATCTCTGCAAGAGCTTTTGCTATGGAAAGGCCAGAGAGAGGTTTGTTGTGTACGTGTAGAAAATCCCTACTAAAATTCAAGGACTGAGTCCTTCATTTGTTAGAACTGATAGAGGAAACCTCATAATTTTCACTCACTTAAATCATGCTAACATATACACATAGTAAAGATACGCCCTGAAAATAAATAATCAATGTTATACGCAACATAATAATTTACACATAAAAGAATCCTATGCGTGGGAGCTACACATTCCTTCTCACCAACTCTTCATTCACTCTCTGATATACATACAGTCCTCTCAATATCCTCATCTCACGTCTCAACATCTCACTTCGGGCAATAAACTCTGCAGCCTGCAACTCTTTAACAAAAGAACGTGAGTTTTTTTTTTTGAAATATGCATATACATATAATAGCAATTTTTACATATGTACATAATAAGGAAATCTTGTCATGCAACTTCAAAATAATAATTCTATGTTTAACGTATTTAAAAGCTACGTGCTGAGCAACACATAGTGCTATAATAACAACTTTTTTTATACAAGGAGTTTTGAACATTCTGATTGTTACTGGTTTAACTAATAATATGCTTAATTTACCCGAGATGCATTTTTTGCAATCATGATGTATTGATGTGATTTATATAGGAGTGGTACTGAAGGTGCTAAAAATGAGTAGCAACGCAAATGAAAGTAATCCCGGAACTGTACTCCAACCTGGGGAGACTATAAGGCCGAAAGTGAATACAAACTTGGCTATTAAATTAGTGAAGCAGCATTATGGTTTTGATGTGGTAAAAGTCAAGGAGCTCGTTAGTTACGATGATGTCAATTATTTAGTGGATGTAAGTATTCTAATTATGGAGAGATTCAATAACAATAATGATCCCTAATTTTAACATGACAACATTTTTAGATTAAGGTGGACGAGTCTGGAGCCACTAAAAAATTTGTCTTCAAAATTCTAAATTCCATGGATTCAAAGAAAACCTCTCATATTGAAGCTCAGGCGGAGATAATGGAGTTGCTGAGTAAATTACAAAGTTTTTAGTTTATTGCATTCTTGATTGCGTGCAGATAAAACTTATGTATGTTTTAGTTGGCCACGTACTTTTCATGTAAAAATAATTATTATTTAAGAGTAATAACAGGGAAAAAGTATTTGTTTTTTACGCCATGCAGGTAGCAAAGGGATAAATTGTCCTATCACACAGAAAACTTTAGCTGGGAAACACTTTGCCCTTGTGACGGTTCCAACTCCCTCAAATGATCAAAATAATGGTAGGTTCAAAATATTTTTGAGCTAATTAAAACTAGAAACCCCACCAGCCACAGTGATGGCTGGAAAGTCGGCCGACATGTAGCAAAAACTTCAGCGCGGCCTGTCTGTTTGAATTGTTGCGCACAACTAAGAGCAAAAGATTGAACGAGCGAACCAAGACGATTCATCTAATTTAAATACTTAGTATAGTATTGATTCTTTATTTTATGGGTTAAATTGCGTTACTTCGCACGTTACGTTAAATTACCGATGACTTTTCAGCTCAGGGTGACGGCCAGACAAAAAACCACGTGATTCGGCTTTTGAGTTTTGTACCAGGCCTTATCTTCACAGAGACAAAGCTGACCCCCATGCTTTTGTACAAAACTGGACGGTATATTGCTGAAGTTGAGCAGCATTTGAAGGTATTAATGAATTTTTAAAAATAATGTGTAATTTTTGTAAATGTATTAAAACTGTTTCATGAAAACTATTAATAATAATAATTGTGTTGTGTTTATGTATGCTGTAATTATTATTAATACAGAATTACAGTCACGTGGGATTAGAAGGACACCAATCGGTTTGGTTCCTTAATTCAGTACCGGCCTTACGAAAGTTTATTTATGTTTTGAATGACCAGAAAGACAGGCAGAATTTGGTTCTGAGTGTTTTGGAGGCATTTGAAAAAAATGTTATCACAGCCTATCCGAATCTGGAAGGAGGTGAGTAGTGTTTTACTGTTTCGTTTCTTCGACTGATGCTTTTAAATAAGGATTTTTGAACCGGTTTTAGAATTTGGAAATGTTGGATCTAATTCAGATTTTGGTCATTATATATGTGCTTAGGAGTTCTACATGGAGATTTTAATGAACAGAATATAATTTGCTGTCCCTCACCAACAAATGCCAATGAATTTGATATTTATGGATTAATTGACTTCGGAGATGTGAATATTGGATGTTACGTGAATGAACTAGCCATTACCATGTGTTACATGATGCTTGAGGCTGTGAAACACAATCTGGATCCTTTAGTTGCGGGAGCGTACGTATTAGCTGGATATTCAACGGTTCGGCAAGTTCAGGAGGAAGAATTGAATGTCCTCAGGGTATGAATCAGATTATTTAAATAAATCGATTTTGTAGGTCTTTTTGGTATAGTTTCCCTTTCTACAACGTCAGTTATTGTTTTTATGATACATTTTAACTAACATGTGTTAAATAAATAATACGCCTGTTTTGTATTTTATGGCGGTAGACTTGTATATCTGGTCGAATGTGCCAGAGCCTGGTGATGGGCGCGTATAGCTACACCCTCGATCCTGGCAACACATACTTGCTTACCACTGCTAGCACTGGATGGCCTTTACTGGAAAAAATCTGGCAGAACACCACAGATGAGGAAATTCGTCAAGTGTGGAGTAAAACAACGAGAGAATTTTCCTTGAAGAATAATTTTTATTAAGTAACATTTGATTAAAATATACATGGCTCAAAATTTTTTATGGGGTTTTTGAACCTGATTTTGAATTAACAAAAATGTTATATCCCTTCATCAATATAAAAATGGTTTTAAAATCATCATTATTTAAATTAAAAAAGTTCAATTTTTTAAAACTTTGCTACCGCAACATAAAAATGCAGCAGGCTCATTAAATCTTACAATCTACCTGCTCATCTAAACATGTCATTACTAACTATAGCCTTGTTTTTAAGTATACCCTATAATATGTACGGATCTTACGGGCAAGTTATTCTCCAAAATTAGAAACATAAATTGTTTTTCATTCTCAATCTTTCAAGTTATAGGTAGGACGGGATTCCCAGTTTTTCCTTTGTTTGCAAAAAACTTCACTCTGAGTGAGCTTTTCACAACAAGATCTGAGAACTCGCGCGGATCTTGGTAATAATTGTGCAGGAAAAAGGTGAAGGTTGTTTCCATTTAACATTGAGCAAAAAAACCGAGTTACATTGATCGTCTGCGAAGATTGCTTTTCAGCCTCGATCAGATCAAACTAACAATACGATACCAAGTATATTTTTAAGTCCTCACGTAACCATAGAATACTACAGAACACTTGCAGAGAATGATTCTTTAAAGGAAATTACACTTACGTGAGATTTTTAATTCCATAAAAAATAAATGATATGCATTTTACCTTAAGAACATAGGACACTCCCACGAGTTGCAGTGTATTCAAGGTTTGATCATTTATAGTACACATGATATGTATATCTTCTCTCATGTCATGTCCATCCATAATTTATCCAGTTTTGACAGCATAACATTTAATGAGTTTTTTATGTAGTTCAGCAAGCGCTATACATATTTTCCTCACCAACCTCAATACATTTTGTACTTTATACTTACCTCAAATAGGGAAACCTTAAAAAAGCTTACTCGTGGCTTTTGTAACGTCTGGCGTACAAAAATATTTTTATAACGCGACTTTGTCTGTTCTCACCTATGTTTATATGTATGGTTATGTATAAAGAGGGCAGGAAAAGTAAAATGTGATTTAAATGATCTTTATGAAGCCCGTGGGAAAAAGTGTTGACGTGTGAAAAGAAAAGTTATAGTTAAAAGGAAAAATCCCTGCTCACCAACCTCTCCTTTTTGACTCACTGAACTTGATTGAAACAGGATAATTTTATTATTCTGGGAATAAGTCCCCTACAGTGGGCTAACGGTGAGGAACTAAATGTCTATACATTGACGCAAGCAGTCTCGTCTAATGGATGTCCTTCCAATCTTTAATTATTACCTAAGCAAACTTGATGACATAGTCAATGAATCGAATGATCGTAAAACTTTAGTCACTGGATTCCGAAAAAAACTTCAAAGAGATCATATGCACGTATGTATTTCAACATAACCAGGACCTGAACCTAATTGCCTTGACTCTTCCACAAGTCCTTTGATATTACTCAGGCGATTACTTAAGCGATTGCAATATAATTTCCACGAGGTATTAGTAGCTGTTTGACGAGAATCTTTTTTCCCTACCTCAAAAAAAAACATTGTTACAACGTTACAAGAAATCTCTGGCATATGCGGACATGCTCCGCCGCACGTTGCGCGTTGTAATAAAAGGTTTGCTTAATCATTAACCAAGCGTTAATTTTTTTTATTATGGATTCATAAATACTTGAATTATTTTTGGTATGACGTCCACAGTATATGTACACATACAATAATAGCTAAATAAAACCAGAACCTATACCACTAACCAGTATACATTGCATTGGAGTCTCAAAATAAAATTCCCGTTTTTTAAGCACAAACATATCTACACGTGCAAGGTGTGTTATTTATAATGTCATGACATTTTTCTGACTATACTCAAAACTAATATGCATTTCGACTGGATAATACTAACTCCTTTAATCCACTTCCCACCATTTCACCCCTCATTCGTGTTCTGGGCTAATTATACGAAGAAAATTATAACGAGTCCCCTCATATAATTGCTCACTTCTTTTGTGGCTCAGTAGTTTAATGACAAAATTGTCTTACCTTGAAAACATCACATTTTGTGGTATCAGCTCATAGGAATTGATTTAATTGCAAATTTGTTCAACTTAAGAATAAAACTTTGCATTTTCCTGGTTAATTGGTCATAGCTGCGCGGCATACAACCAGAACAACTTGAGCGTGAGATTGTACCAGAAACATCAAAATCTGATCCATGACATAAGAAAAGTGAATAGACTTACTTGTTAGAGAGAGAGTGCCACACGTGGAGGGATAAAATACCTTTCCATCCAAAGTCATAACATAATTGCGATTTTTTTCAACTATTTATGTTGTGGCTCCTTATTCTTTTATTATAACATACATAATAGGACAAAAAACTGATTATTATCTTAACTATGTGTTATGTGAGGATTTGTTGGATAATAAATAATTTAGTATAGCAAGTTTAAGGGGAAATACAGTCTTGCTCCTGTCTCCCTTGCTCTTACAGTCTGACCTTTACCGAGTGAACTCATTTATGGTATTTGAGTACAAAACATATAGGAATCCCTTGGTTGCGTTCCCAAAGCTGTGGAGGAACTAATCCTGATTATTGTATAGAGAGTGAGATTGTATTTAGTACGTGGCTGTTGCAGTGGCAGGTTGATACTGCTTCTGTGAAGGCTTCAGCTTGCATTACCTGACCATGGTTTCAAAGCAAGACTTTCTTAAGACAAATAATACTCTGACAAGATTTTGTAAGCAAGTAATACAATTCCTATGTAGATTAATAACTTGCATTGGTTTCATTGTGTTTGGACCCGCATTCTTGTTGTCTCTCGTTCCCCTAATTGTGTTGAAATTCCTTGTAAAGCTGGTTTATTCCTTGGTTAATCCTGACTCTAGCGAAAGTTTATCCTTTTTTGACACGGTCTTTGCTGTGGATGACTTTTATACTCAGCCTTGCGCTAGCACTTTGAAGTGCTTTATTTTGGAGGGAAGCGTGAGTTTGAAGGAAGTGAAGGAGCTATTTTGTGATCGAGTTTTGTACAAATGCGTCACTTGTGATAATAACGAGAGCAATGGGAGGAAGAAGAATAAATGGAAGTTCCAGAGACTTCATCAAAAACCATGCCGATTTGGTTGGTTTTATTTCTGGAAGGAAGTGCCCATTGAGTTGGATCTTCATTTTAACGAGTACAATAATTTAGTAAAACAGGATGAGTACTTGAGTGACTCAGACCTGTGCAAATTTTTAGGGGAAATGATGACTAATCCCTTTCCAAATCAAAGTGCTCTGTGGGAAGTTGCTGTGGTTAATAATTTCCAGGGAGAGAAATCTGTGGTTATTCTTCGGGTTCATCATGTCATTGCGGATGGATATAGTCTCAACGCTATTGTGGATGAGATGATTGGCAAGAAAAGTCCATATCTAGTGAAAGAACAGGAGGGCCTGAATTTCAAGGAAAAGGTAAGACTGTAACTTTGTCATCCTCATGTGTATCTATTTTCGTGCATAGCCCCAATCCATGGAAGTGATAAAAACTATGTCGAGTGCAAATACAAGTGTTAAAAAAATTGAGATAGTAATATGTACATTTAATTTGATTGGAACTTCAGCTTAATTTTCTATGGACTGCACCCGCATGGATCATTAATTTTTTCCTGGAAGAGATGTTCAGGAAAAATTGGATGAGTCGCCGGAAGACAAATACTAAAGGAGTTTTAGGCATCACTACAATCCCAGTAGAGGCTATGAAATCCATTCGTAGAAAAACAAACTATCATTTTGCTACAATTGGACTCAGTTTAATTGGAGGAGCTCTCCGCAGACTTTTTTTAGAGTGTAATCTGGATAAGGCGGAAATGCCAGACTTTGTGAAAATAATGCACCTACTGCCGAAACCTAATCATCCTTTCGACCGGATGTGCAATCATTGGTAAATAACGAAATAAATATTAATGGAAATGTAAATTTCAAATGAAGACTACCAACCATATACATTGTTTTTTTATCAGAATTATTCTAATGAGTTTTAATTTTTTTGCTGGACCAAATTTAGGAGTGCTGGTTCATTTAAAGTCTCTCTCAAGACTCCTAATGCTTTGGAAAGGCTGAATGAAGCGGAGGCATTCTTCCAAGAATTTACACAGAATCATTTCAATGAGTTACTTGATTTGCAGAGTTCCATCGCTAGTCTCATCCCTGCTCCTATCTATAATTTTATACTATCCAGGAATTATCTCACCAACATGTCCTTCACCAGTCTTCCTGGATTCAATGGGCCGGCTCAGCTTTGCGGACGAAGTATTCTTGACATGTACAAAGTGATTGGCCTGCAGTATAAACAAACCGGTAACTACAACATACTTGAGTAAATTAGTTAAGAATACTCCACTGCGGCTTTGATTAAGGAAAGTATAATTTATGCTTGCAATTTATACTCGGTATGCAATTTATGCTTGGGTTTCCCTTCGTAGCATTGGGTGCAGCAGCGTATTCCTACAATGGTCAACTAGCCTTCTCCATTTTTGCCAATCAAGACATTATATTGTCTCAAGAGAGTGCACAACTTCTCACGCAAGTACACCTTCAAGCCGAATTGCAAGAGCTGTCGGACCTACTAGCGTTGAATGATAACCAAGTTTAAACTTACAAAAGAAGGCAACAAACTGCTGGTCCAGTTCGATATTATTGTTGCCTAGAAAAACACACTAAATCACTGGTTGATTTAGTTATAGGAATAGATTTTCCTGCCCGCTAAATTTTAATAAATATTTACTACATTTGTACAAAATATTACATCTATGCAAATGGGTTTTATATTACGTTATTTGTAAGAGTTCCAGTTGTCAGTCAGATATGCATTGGTACAAAAACGATTGAGCGTAAATTATTATTGTAAGTTTACAAATCTTCTGTTGGCTTGGGCATATGATTTTAATTTGTTTAATTAAGTGTACTACACAATTGTACAGTTATAAAAAATCTTATACGATATTTTGTATTTGTACACATGTAGATTTTTACATTGATGTTGTGTTATTGTTGAACACGGTGTTACAGTTTACAGTTGTGGAAGTGATCATGGGGCAATGTTTCCATACGATTGAGAATGTCCAGCCTAACTTTGCAAACTCCTATCTTTCCTTATTTGACAGTATAGTCATGCAATGCAGTACACTTATTTTTTTGTTATCAAATAATATATGGAATTAGAAATAGTATTTTCTGCTTAATAAATATGAAAATCCATTACGTATGTACTATGTGAAATTTTATTCTCTTTTGACCTATTCCACGGCAAAGCTTTCCTCTCGTTTGATAGGTAAGTTTTTCATCATTCTGCCTCGTGTGAATATGCAGGCTTTTTAACGACAAGAAAATGTATTTTGAATGCAGCGCAGTACAGTTTTCATTGCTTACTGCTGCCGCCTGCTGCAGTCTCAGATCAGAGAATATTATTACTTGTTCTAACATCTCTCATTGCTTGTTCGAACAGCATTAATTATCAGTTTAGTTTATTTATTAATAATTTTAGGCATGTCGAAACAATTATTATTTTTACAAAAATCCAAATTGATTACGCCTCTTCTAATTGTCGAATATAAACATTTGAAATGTTACAGCAGTATAGAAAATATGTACTTAAAAAATTATTTTATTGCAAATACACATTTTTCTGGGAAAAATAAATTTTCGATAAAACTACAAATTTTTGATAAAAAAATTAAATTTGCAAAGATTTAACAAACATTTCAACCAAAATTGTTTTTATTTTTTTTTGCGCACGAACACGCAGACCGATTTCAACCAATAACGAACTTAGCCGAGCTATGACCCTAAGTAATGTTGACAAAAATTTTGAACAAAATCGGTACAGTAATTTTTGAGTTATCGTGCAGATGGACATTAGGACGCACGGAAAAGGGTCTTTTGAAAAGGGGGCTGACACCGCCCTAAAAATGCGTAATGCTATTTAAACGGTGATCGTGTGGCAACGAAATACCCTTTGTTGCACACATTGATTCCCTCCTTAAGTACGAGGACCTGGGGGCTGTAAAAATTCCGATCATTGAAGTACGCCTAAGGGTTTGAAAGTTATTCGAAAATCTTGGTTTTGGACTCTAAAATCTCTCATCTAAAATTTGGAGGTAGGGGCAAACGCTAATACGAGTTTGCTTTTTTGCGCAAGCGAATCATTCAAAAGTTGAACATTCTACTTCCTACGAGCCAGAAAAACGCATCTTTGTAAAAACATATTGTGAAGTTAAAACCCTAATCTGTGCGAACACTCCGGAAATCTCCAATCAGAATCAGAAGAACCCATCTCCTGCGTTCAAAGCTAAATCCACTTGCTCAAATCACAATGAACCCCACGAGATCTTTTTTTCTATCTGCCAGTGAAGTTATGTGTCAAGGAAGACACGCATATAGATTGTCACGAGCGTGTCTGTATAGGATATACAACCAAGATAGTTAATCTATAAGTAGGTATATATGAGTGGTGTAGAATATCGGATTATTCCTAGGATTTATGGAAAATATACGCTTGCAATATGTAATTCTCTGAAAACTTAGGTAAAAGGGATCAATTAAGAATTCATTATTATTATTTATATAACTGAACTTATTTATATAGTTATAACTGATTATTTGCATGCACTAGCATTTACGTGCATTGTATTTCATAAATAGCATAGCCACACTTGGAGAGCTCATTTGTATGTTAAATAACAATATGTATGCTTATATAAGGGCAATTGACTTGTACTGCATGTAATTTGTCACGATGAGCATAGTAACGATAAAATTATAATTAACATGTATGTATACATGGATGTAAATAATGACTACAGTAATAGAAAGTTCAAATTTTTTTGACGAGAACAATATACTTGCAAACGTAAAAATTGTAGTAGAAATAGTATTTATTTTGTTCAGCTGTATTTATTTTCGCTCATCATACTTTACTACATCTTCCTAGTATTTTATATGTACTTACATGGTGTGATGGAGTGTCAAACAGTTCAATGAAACCCATGTACTATAGAATATACGGAAGAAGGAAATGTTATATAGTAGGATCTTGGGGAAGCTACTAAATGGTATACATAAGTACTTTATCTACGTTTTGGTTCCATGGGACAAAAAAAATCAAGAGAAAAAGGTCCTCTCGATAGCTTTTAACTATTCTCAACTGCAACCAATTCATAAATGATCATGAGAGATGGAAAGTTTGTGCACATGTAGCTATTGAGAGGCAAACTTCCGCCGAAAGTTTTAGGTCCAGACATTAATACTATACTCTTTACTATATGTTCAACTGCTGGATTTGATATTTAATCTAAAGAAATGAAGATGCTCACCCCATACTGTATAGCACATCCTGTAAAGTCAATCCAATTGGTAAATTCCAATGGAAGCCCCTTTGTTTTATCCTCGCAGCTCATTTCCATTATCAATCTATCCTCCGTCTCTTTGTATAGTTGAGATTTGGAAATCAGTGTTCAAAGTCCCTCAAAAGTGACAATAACAATTCCAAAGATATTTGCCTTCATAATTTATCCCTGACATTATTTAGCTCAGTTATCGACGCTCAGGATGAGTGCGAATTTTGACAGTACTAAGCACGTTGTAGGTGTCTGTCATTGTCAAAGTTACATTGATTGAGTGGGACCGTTGCGTCCTTCGTTGGAACGTTTTTATAAGGAACAAAATGTCGTCTAGGAAGACAGTCGTCGTCTTCATTCTATTCTCCTGTCATTATTTCATCAGAGCGAATGACTTGGATTTTAGTAGTGAGCGTGAGAGGGAAGTGTCGGAAGAGAATCTTAAGGGTACATGTCATCATGAGGACGTCACGCGGTACCTTCAGTGGGTAGCACTTAGGCACAGTTCCGTGGCTAGGCTTGTGTCCATAGGAAACTCTACTCAAGGTACATTTCATTTTAGTGTGTTATGGAGTTATCAGAAAAATTTAGTGATTTGAATAAATTCTACAAATGTAATAATTGATGTGCAATGAATATTTTAATTCTGGAAGGTCGCGAGCTCTGGACAATAATTATTTCCGAGAATTCAGGAACAAGACCATTGATGAAACCTCAGGTTAAATTTGTTGGCAATGTCAATGGATTCTCAGGCCCAGCTTGCGTCGTCTTAATTAAGCTCATTAAGGTTCAGAAATATTTTTTATATTATAAGCAATGAATTTCCGTACATTTAAATGCTTGCATCAGTCTTATTAAAATGAATAGCCAGCTTTGCAGTTTTTCTTCATTGTATGTATATATCCTTAAATTGAAGAAGAATATGAACTGTGAAAAAATAGGAGTAAATTTCTTACTTCCATATGTACATAGTTCCTTGTGGAAAATTATGAAACGGATTCAGAACTGAAGCATTTGATAGACAAAGCTGAAATTCATATCCTTCCTAATATGAACCCTGATGGTTATGCCAAGTCTTTGCCTGGAGAGTGCTTTAAATTTGATGGCAGGTAAGTTACTAGTTGGGTCGATATTGTAATTGATTTAATTGGAAAAGCAACAATTTTATTGCTAATACTCTAATTTTTAGACCAAAAAATATTTTATTGGTCGTTACTGTTTTCTGTGTTACATGTTGTGTTTCCAGACAAAATGCTAATAGTGTGGACTTGAATCGTAACTTTCCCGACATATTTCATCCCAATGATGACCATGAGGATGACCCTCCATTAGAAGCAGAGACCAAGGCAATTACTGAATGGATCAAGCGGAATAATTTTATAGTTTCAGCTTCTTTCATTAGTGGGGTCCAGGTTGTTAGTTATCCCTATGACACTTCTCCTCCTGAAGGATGTGAGTTTCAATCTCATCACATTTTATCAGTAGGGGATTTTACGCAGGTCACAGTCTGCTTTTACGTGCACGCAGTTTTAGGCTTTGAACCCTAAAAGTTCATCTATGAAAGCTACAAGCTGCGTAAAATCCCTACTTATTAATTATAACTGAAAGTCAGTAGTAGCTTAAGAATTTTTTTGCCTTCGTGTTTTTTAATAATTATATCTGCCTATTTGTATTTTAATTCGATTTAATATTTTTAATTTAAATTGAATCGGTAGATATTTCTTTGATTTATGGCTGCGTATGTAATTAAAATTCCTGTAAATTAAATGGTTTACAATGATTTTAATTAGATGTGAGGGGTGCAGTTCATGAAACTCCAGACGATGATACGTTCAGATTCTTGGCCCAAAATTATGTTGGATTTGTCAATGAGCAAGATAATACTACGGATTGGAACTGTCCAGCTCTTAAGCGGCAGTTTCAAGGTGGGATTATTAACGGGGCAGAGTGGCACAGTGTTTCAGGTTTGAATTAATAAAATTGTTGGAGAAATTAAAAAATATGACTATAAAACTCTTTTAGTTAAGAAAACTACCACTAATAAATTAATCAGTTAATATCCGGTCATATAAAAGACTTTTATATGACACTTTGGAAAAACTAAATATATATTTTCGATAATAAATTACAGGAACAATGATGGATTTCAACTATAACAATGGAGTTTTTGAAATACTTGTGGGTCTAACATGCTGTCGAAATGATAACAGCCATAAAAATCTCGAGAATATCTGGAGAATAAATAAATTCGTAAGTTATCAATTCCGACATATTAAAATGATTTATATGTATTTAATTGTTAATTTGAAAGAGATTATGGAAGACTTCTAATTACTAAAAATTCATATGTATATAGGCTATGATCAGTTTAATCCGTGAGGCGGAATATAGCTTCCGTGGCCAAGTTGTAGACTCAGACACTAATGAGCCGATGTCAAATGTGGAAGTGGCGATTATTGTAGATAGAAACGAGCACGTGGAAGGACCACCAATGCCTTTTTTCACAAATTCAAGAGGTGAATTCTGGCGAGTACTTTTACCCAGCAGATATCGTCTGAAGGTTAAAAATCACTTACATTTTCTACTAATTTGGATAGAATATATCAAATTGATTACAGTTAAGTTATGTGATTCACGTCTTTGTTAAATTTCAGGCATTTTACAAAAACTATGTCCCATCGACGGTTCCATTCGAAATCCTCGATGAGGGTCCACCCGTTGAGCTTCGGATTGAGATGGATAGCAAACGGAAGATAAGGAGACTTCGAAATAAGCAAGTCAATGGAGTCCTGAAGCCAGAAAGAACTACGGATGCTCCCTCACATGTGCAGCATCTTCAAAATAATGACCCTTACTTCGAAGATGTTGAAGCAGCAAGAATTTTCGAAGAGATTCGACATTTAGTTAGTCTTCCACATTCCAATGTATCAGCAGATAGTCCTGCCACGAATTTCCACGAACTGGGGGCTTACCCTCGAATTATGACTGTTACAAATACTCAAAACAGTTATTGTGGGAGACCAACTGTACAGAATTCGAATTTTGCTCTATTGATTACAATGATAACATTGATGTTTGCTTTGTCCAAATTAAGTTCTAACAGTTTTCGGTAAACTAAACGTCTTATAAGGATCTTTCATCTCAAAACGTCAAAACCTTACTTAATCCCACGGGTAAAAGGAACTGAAGCTCTAAATAATTCAAAATCCCTTGCTCCTCCTAATCATCGTTTATGTCCTTCCACACAACAATATTATATACCCACTCCCATATTATTAATTCTACTGCTTGCAAGTGGGTTAACGTTTTTTATTCAGAATCAATTATATTTTTACTGTGATTTTATTGTTATAGATAATCGCTATTTATAATAAAAAAAACCTCGTATGATTGCTTAGAGTATTAATAATGTTGAATGTTCCAATATGCCCAATTCATTTTATTATTAATTATTATTCAAATGTATATAACGACAGTATTTGGCCATTTCAAGCTGGAAGCAAGGGTTTTCTTAACTAGCAGTTTTTGAATTAGAGCCATTGTTGTCATCATCCGAGTCTGAGTCGGAACCATCATAATTTCCAATATAAATATTTTCTCTTTTTGGTCCTGGAACATGTACTGGAGGTTGTAACGTCGACTTTTGAGGAGACTTCTGCTGTTTAGCCATTTGCCCCCCAATATTGTTAGTATGGTACGGAGCCTGCCGATTAGCAGCATACCGGTACAAAGGATAGGCATATTTCTCACGCGCTTCTACCCTTGCACTAGCAGCATCATGGCCGTTGTAACTCCCGTACAAAATATGATTTGTGTGCCTCGCCTGTTCCAGACGTTTGGATGGTGGAACCGGTACCGAAATAGTATTTGTTTGGAGAATACCGTTCCATTGGTTCTGTGTATTTTGATGATGATTTGTCAAAACTCCAGCGGCACCCTTTGGAGATGATAAGATATCAGCTGTGGACACAGTCCCACTCGTCATTATTATGGATGGGTTTGAAGGAGGTAATTTAGATGCAGGGGAAATCGCTGTGATTTGTTTGTTCCTCCCTGTTAAGTTGCTTGTGTGGGATGGAGCTTTCTTCAATGGGATCGGATCATTGGTTGCTCGACCCGCTAATGCCAATCCCGTGATGGACCTGACACCGCCAAATCTACCGACTCTTTTTGCGGTGTTGGTAAGCGAGGAAGCAATATTTGCAGAGTTATTATAAGATTCTTCTCTACTAGTCCATACATTCGCATTTATAAAGTTAACTTGATGATGAAGTTGATATTCATTTCTACGGCCGTTTCGCAAATTTCCTTTTTGTGTTGAGCGAGGAGAGGGTGTTTCGACAGGGGTTTTCGGTGGATCTGGTGACATCTTCAAAGAAACGTTATCATTACATTTTTAAAACTACAGCTAAAGCGTAACCTCTTTACAACGCAACGGCCGCTTTATTGCAGCAGCTGCGGTGTACCTGGGCCTGGATATGTCCCATACAAGTCCATGTTAAATAACGGCCATTGGCTAAAGCGGCCATAAAATTGCAGTCCCTTGCAATGCCGTTACAATGTAAATTCACCAAGTTCATTTTTTGTCTTACACTTTTGGGATGTAAAGATAGATAGGGACTAAAATTTATATATTTATGCCAATCATTATGTCAAAACATTTGTACTGGCATAAGGTTTGCAATCTTGGCAATACTTTTCTAAAATCCTCACAAAATTTTCGTCTCATGGGTAGATATTAGAGATGGATGGAAACCTCTTAAACAAATACGAACCTTTTTAAAATTGTTGAAAGTTTGTCGTCGATGCTCAGAAGGACTTTGAAAAGAACTGATTTCCTTCCAAGGGGCAACGGGTACGGAGTGAAATTTGGATTTTCGATTGTCTTCCCTGATTTGGTCCACATCTCCTAGAGCATCCATTCGCTTGGCACCCGCCGAACTGGATTTCTTTGCTCCAATGTTTTGCCAATCCTTGCCTCTTACCGTGGCTTCACGAGGTTCAACTTTCATGATAGCCTTCGGAAGTTTCTGTTGACGTTGGCCAACTTTCCCTTTCTCAACAACCCCAATGAGATCCTGCCGGAATTCCTTTAATTCTTGGTTAAGGAAATTTGCTGTAAGTTTAAGCGGCTCTGGAGACTTGTTTCCAACAATATGAAGACCTTTAGGGAAACCAGTTGGGAAACCCACAACTGTAACGGGAGTGGGTGGTCGAGGTTTCTCTGCTTTCTTTATCGCTGGAATGTTTTTACTAAAGTAAATGGAGTTTGCAGGTGAGAGGCCTCGAAAAATCGCTTCCTGAAAATTATTTTCGTTTAAGATATCCTTTCCAGAACTCAAGGCAGATCCTCTCGGAATGGCTTTCTTTCCAACCTTGCTAATTCCTTTGTCTTGTCCCTTTTTAGTGCGATTTGTATTCATTGAGCCTCCATTCATATTGCATTTTTAACCTTTGGAAATAATTGTGCCCCAAACCCAGTCCAATGCAAGGAGAAATTATTGTGTTGATTGTTCATGAGGAGGACGGAAGGGGTTTTCTCTTCTCTCTAATTTAAAACCTTTACCCTTACTCCCTACCCTATCTGATTTCCATTTCTACTAAAAATTTGGCTTCCTCTATTGAGCTTCCCATATAATTTTACATCGGGGAGGGACAACAATTTGTCAATTACATTAAGTAATTAATTAAGATTTATTAATCCTGCTCATAAGTATTAAATAGCAAGCAATAAGTGCAATACGAATGAAGCAGGACTGCCAGTACCTGACATTCAAGCGTCGTACAGTCGTACTTCTAACTTCTACCCACTACTCAATAAGAGAACAATCTAAACCTAAAGACCAGCCAGCCGAGCCGCAGTATCTAGCAAGGCGCTTCATTCTATTTCCTATCTCTATCCCTACGACCTAACTTAATGGTTCATGATTTTTATGCTTAAGTAGTTTTTAAAAAAGAACCCTGCATACAAAAAAATACCAAACCAATCACACAACTAAAGCTAGTAAGCTTTTTACGAGAAGATGCGTTTTTGTGAGTTTGTGACTCGCAATCTCAAGAAGTAGAATATTCAACTTTTCAATGAATTCCGCATGCGCAAAAAAGAAATCTAGTATTAGCGTTTGCTACAACCTCCAAAAACAAGATTTTCAAATAACTTTCGAACCCTTAGAGGTACTTCAAAGATCAAGGGCTTAAAGTCTTTGCGGGGAGAAACTACATTCACCTTAATTTTCGTAGCCCTCAAATCTCCACACTTTGGGAGTGATTTAATGTTTTCAACAAATTCAGACCCTTCGTTGCTACATGGTCACCGTTAAAATAGCATTACGGATTTTTTAAATGCGACCCCACCTTGCGAAATTTGAATCTTTTTTTACAAAAACCGTTTGAGTAAATGTGAACTCCGTTACGAAATTTCATGAATGGATCTCCAGGGTTAGTACCCTTAAAGGGTACTTTTATGTTTTTGCTAAATCGCGCGCTTTGCAAAAAGTGATTACAAAGTAATAATGTTTGGAAGTCTTTTTCAAAAAATTACGAATTTTAATTTAGAAGACGTAATTTCTTCAAGTTATGCTCGTTCAGTATTAATAAAATAAATAATATTGTTTGTAAAATTATTTATAAAACTTGTTTTTATTCAAAATTATTTTTATGTTTCAATAAAATTAAATTACAACATTATCACTTAATTAACCAAATAATAATATTTGGAAGTTGGAATAATATTTGAAAGAACTTTTAAAAAAGATTGGATTTTTCAATTTAGGGTTTTTTTATTTTGAAGGTTTCGTATTATTTTTAAATCGGATTATATTACTAATAATAAAAATAATTACATCATTAGGGTAATTCAGTCTGTGCGTGGATGAACCAACTGATTGGACTGCATCGGTGGTTATTGTAGTAAGTAAACCAAATGGGGATTATAGCAATTTAAATGAATATATTGATCGTAAGTATTATCCCATGCCGCTCGTCCATCATGAGACCTTGGCGAAGTTAATAGGAGCAGTTATCTTTAGTAAAGGAGATGACAATTGCGGATTTCATAAAATTCGTTTATCTGAAAAATGCAAATTACTTACGAAAAATCAAACAGATGATTGGATTTGTTGGGGCTCGAATACAGCTCAAAATGATGAAAGACTCTGGAAAGTGGAAAGTCTTGAAGAGAAAGCTACAAGTAATCCCGAAAAGTATCTTCGAGTTCGGAGTTTTTAAAGTAAAGTTCCTTGTACATATAATTACCGATGAAGGAGTGCGAATTGATTCCTCCTGCGGACGTGGAAGAAGTTAGAAATGCCACAATTTTCGTTGATCTTGTATTCCAAGCACGGAGAGCCCTGCGGTTGTAAAAATCATACCGCACCCTAAGACATTCTGGACTGTACTCGTACAAGCATTACTATTGTTGTAACCTACTACCACAACCCAAGTTTTGTGATTGTAAACAGGTTCACCCTGTCCATGAATGCCCCTTAGACTTTGTCATTCACCTGCGAATTCACATTACTTTTCAGCTCTTTAAAATTACTCGGTCTCCTACGTTTATCTCGAAAGATCATGTAGTTTCCTGGAATAGGACATGGCTTGTTAATAATAATTTGCCTTTTAGAAAAAAATTCCATACATGAGGAATGAAAACTGAAGATCTTAAGCCCTGAAAATGATAATAACCTCTTAAATGAATATTCAACAATTTAAAATTGAGGCTTCATGTTTCTATTAAAACCTTTGACTTTCTCAGATGAAGATCTAGCCTTATCGATTAAGATGAGTACAATAATAAAATTATGGTATCTTATTATCCTTCCTCTTTGGAAGAAATCTCTAGACAGAGTTTCTAGAAGTACAACAGTTATGCCATACTCTTGTTTACAGTTTAATGGGTACGGAGGGAGAGGTGAGGAACTGCACGGGTTGTAGATCCATTTTTTTCCAAACTGAATTGACGACTGGTTTTTCCGAAAGAACTTCTCCTTAATTAAACCATCATATATTAAGTAAGGTTACACCAATTCCTTGGCTGGATTACTCATGTACCAGCAATTTCTTTTCTCCATCGTATTAAAATGATAAATTTCGCATGCTTTGAAAACTACTTTTTGCCATGATTTTTGCATACATGCAAGCTAGAGTAAAAATAATAGTATATGCTAAGAAGAGCTAACAATGCTCTAGAAAATACACGAGGCATGTTTCAACGTAAGTAACGACTTCACCTTTGATTTATCTCCAGCAAGAAAGGATTTTGCACATTCCATTACGTATATTTCTATATTGAGTCAACATATGAGGAACCTGAAAGTTATGACACGTATGATATGTGTGCCGTATCATGGCAGAGTCAAACTTACCAGGCTATATTGTATGAGTACAATATATAAAGTATGTTTTCAAAAGCATAATTATTTTGAAAACAATCCCATAGGATTAGGAGCTCCGAAGAAATAAAACTAGTTTGGTGAGTTGTATAGAAATATACCTGTGGGATAATTGGACGTGGGTTGACTAAGAAATCCCTTTAATTTTAATCTTCAAGCTTACAACTCCTCCAATGTATTTACTCCTCCTGACAACACAAATACAAGTGAAATAATCCTAAGTTGCCAAAGCATGTACATAATAGTGGCACAAGTCAAAGGGATATTCCGCACCGTCAGTATAAACTCCTACACTACAACTTTTGGAACTTACCTGAGTACTTAAATATCTATATGTATTTTGACTGCTGCATGTATATATCGTCGCTGGAGAAGCAAAGTGGTCTAATGCACGAATTGCTTAAAAGCAAACTGAAATAACAACCACCATA